>MU853842.1:24117-151742 GCA_033297225.1 Diplogelasinospora grovesii | reverse complement strand
CTGCACAGCTGAAGTAGTGCTTGGCTAGCCATCAAGGTTGCAGTAAGAACAAGATATAAATGAAGCTTCTTTGACCTTACCAGTCAAGAGGACGAGCAATAGAAGGACAATCAATCGACTTTGTTCCATAACTCCGTACTTTTTAACATAAATATACTATTTATTTATGTTATAATACACTTACCAGAGTAAGAGGGTGTTTATTAATAAGTAAAGTAATTAAGTTAATAAAATCATAAGAATGCTTAAAGTTATAAGCTTAAAAGGTAAAGGGAATAAGGTCGATTTAAGTAATCCTCTCGAAAAAGTCCTCGAACTTATAAACATTAATGCGCGAGTTAAAGAAGATACTGGCTATAAGATGGAATATGTAAATAATGCATTAGCTTTTAAGCTTATAAATATAGATTAAGAAAGTAACGTATATAAAGGTAATACCGAGTTAAAACTCTTATAGCTTAAAAGGAATAACTTAACTTTATATTATAAGCATAATAATTAGAAAAGTAATAACTTTTTTAATATATAAATGATAATAACGTTAAATTTTAAATGATAATAGCTAATTTATCATTTAAAGAGCTAACTTAAGAAGAAAGCTATTAAATATATATAAAAAGGAAAGTTAGTATAAGTAACTTCCCTTAGCTATAGGCTTATTAAATATAACCTGATCGCTACCTTCATCGATAACTGCGAGAAGACTTTATTAGATTAAATAGCATTACTTCGTAAGGCTATATTACTAAATAGCATTACGAGTATAAATCCTTATATTATAATGGCATTTAAAGTTATAAATAGTGTTATTTATAAGTACGGCATAAACTTATTATAACAGCTAGCTAACATTTAATTAATATAGCTCTTTAAGTCTCTTAAAGCTATTATAAAGTCTGATAAAGATAATAAGTGGGTCCACCGCGAGCTTTATTACCGGGACGCGAATGTTATTATAAATATATATATAAGTGCTTAAGAAACGTATTCGAATATGAAGGAGTTAAGGATTAAGCTAAGATAAAGCTATAAGTAGTTTAATAAAAGGTAAAGAGACTTAATGATATTATTACTACTTTTTATCTTAATTTATTTAAACGTAGTTAAGCTGATTATATATATAGCCCTTTCTCATTAAGTTTTTATTGGTTAATTATTATAAAGTAAGGACTTTAAAAAAATAAATAACTTAACCTTAAATTTAATAATGATTAAAATCTTAAAAATATATCCCGAATAGCTTAAGTATTTATACTCGTCTTATTAAAGTAATAAAAGCTGTAATTAGCTAAACTATTCCTTTAATATATGTTAATTTTTAGCTATATAAATTAAATAGAGTTTTACTCTTTTAAACTAATTTTAAATTTATTTTCTTTAAAAGTAAGGGTTTACTTAAGGTTAAGATATAATGTAGCTTAAAATATTAATATAACCTAAGATGTTAATGTAGTTTAAAGCTAGGATCTCGGTATAGCTTAAAATGTTAATATAGCTTAAAGTAAGGATCTTAATGTAACTTAAAATATTAGTGTAGCTTAAAGCCGGGATCTTAATATGCTTAAGATGTTAATATAGTCTAGATATTAATATAATTTAAATGTTAGTATACTAAAATGTTAGTGTGGTTTAAATGTTAATGTAGTTTAAATGTTAATGTGACTTAAAGCTAGGATCTTAATGTAAGCTAAATATTAATATATTAGAGCCGAGATCTCGGTATAGCTTAAGATATTAGTATAGCTTAAAGCTGGGATCTTAATATACTTAAGATATTAATATAGTCTGGATGTTAATATAGTCTGGATATTAATATAGTTTAAATATTAATATAGTTAAGATAGTTAAGATATTAATGTAGCTAAGATATTAGTGTGGTTAGGATGTTAATGTAGCTAGGATATTAATGTGGTTAAGATGTTAGTGTGGCTAAGATATTAGTATGGCTTAGAGCTGGGATCTTAGTGTGAGTTAGGATATAAGCATGCTTAGATATTAGTATAGCTTAAAGCTGGCGAGCTAAGTGTAGCTTAAAGTGATATGGAACTGGGCTTTAAGTATTTACCTTATATTATAAATGCAACTTATATAATTAAAAACAAACTTAATATAAATCACTACACATATCTCCACTTTATTGATATTACAGCCCGAGCTAGTATATAATTTAGTTTTCGATCTATTAATATATAACTATATTAATAATATATTAACGATTAGTTAAAACATCTTCTTCTTTTATATAGGGTCCTTATAAGAAGTTATTAAGATATACTCTTAAGTCTTTAATTACTTAACATTCCTTAAAATTGATATAAGTATAAAAGAGTTTATATAGCTTATAATGTGAAAGTATAATAATAACGTCCTTTAAATGCTTATTAAACCTAACTTATACTTAAAGTACTAGTCACTTATATAGATCCTCATTATAGTCATTACGGAGGTAGTTATAGCTCCGTGCTAAAGAGATTAAGGTTAAGAACTTTCTTATATTAAACGCCGTATAAATATCACAACTTTTAAAGATATATTAAAGAGTTAGTTAAAGGGCCTTAATATTTTTATTTATAAACTTAAACATATACTTATCGAGGGGGTTATTATTTTAGAAATTTAATATATAGTCTGGATGTTAGTGTGGTTAGGATGTTAGTGTAGTTAGGATATTTAGAACTAGAATTTCAGTGTAGCTAAGTATATATATTCATCGTAAATTCCAAATTTTAGTAGCCCCTCCTTACTTAAGGTAAGGAGTTATAGTATAAACCTACTTTAACTATCTTTAACTTTATAATATTTAGTTATCGGAGTATAAAAATATAATGTATTTATATTATATATGAGATATTAAAAGCTATTAAAGTTAAAAGCATAAGCTTAAAGGGTCAGTGTTTCCTAGTAAAGGGGGCTATATTAACTATATAAATCATTTAAACTAAAAAAAGTAAAGGAAAGGATTATTAAAAGGGGATAGCGAAAGTAGGTGCTACCTTTATAAATACTTAAATAGTAAGATCACTTACGCTAATAACTGTAATAGATATTAAATATGTTAACTTAAGTGATTAAACATATTTAATTTATACTATATAACGAAGATATTTTAGCCACCTTCTCACACCTCTGGTTCTTTTTCTTTATAAGGGTTATTAGGGTGTAAACTATAAGGAGGGGATAACTTTATATTTAATGCCTCGATTAGCTTATTTACCTGTCAACTAAGCAAGAGACTTATAAGATCTTTAATAAAGGGATACTAAGATAGCATATTGGGTAAGGCGTAAACGTAAGGGCGACTAAGACCCCTCTATAGTAGTAAGAGGACCTTAAATCCACAATCTGTTAGAAGTCACAGCTTACAGTGCACACGTAGTAATTGAGGTCAACTTGTGTTCTTCTTTTTTAACTGTCTGGCAGGCCGTTTCTGGCCGTTTGATGGCTTATATGAACAGGTCTGGAACAAAGAAGAGCGCAATGGATCATCATTTTCCCGCGTTGTGGAGCAGTCCTTCCGTTTGCGCCAATTGGCTTCTTTGTCTGCCGGAAGCGCTCCATTCCATGCGTTGTGGGCCAAATGCGCCCGCATTCCTCAGGCGCCCATTCCACTGCTTCCGGCCTGCGGCCTGTCACGTGACATCCTTTCCTGGGGCACAGTTCAACTTGTGCATCCAACACAATGCTTATAAAAATCGTGCGCCTTCCCGATTAATGTCTTACGTCGTTTAATGGCCTTTATAGCTTTACGCTTCGTCTCCCTCTTTACAGCTGCAGTTGCTCGTGCCGGCGGCCCTTAGATAGTAACCATTTTCGACATATGCAACTTAGATTCTCAAAGGATAAAATGCTAGTCTTTTTACTTCCTTTTCGGCAGAGAAGCGCGTGAATAAGACGAAGACAATGTAAAGCTGGCTATTTAAGCATTATTTGACTAGACGCTGCGTTCCTGGATCACGGTTACACGGGTCCGGGACCGCCGGCAACGAAACACATGGCTTCGGTACACCACTTAGACCAGGCCAAATCTTTGTGGGGTCTGCAAGCGAGGCGATCTTAATCTCAGACAATGATAGCAGTAACGATGCCCAATACGACATGACTTTGCCATCGATTCATAAGCTCTCTTTGTCTGTAAAAGCCTCGATATTACCTTGGCAGTAGTGACTCTCCCGGTAAATATGCACTGTGGACACTTACTGCAGCGGCTTCCAAGTACATGTATATCTCACATGTAACTAATTCATATAAACGCTTCGATTAGAAGAATGTGGAGAAGCAGCATAAGCGCAATCACGCCATCAGCCGCGCGATGGCGAATAGTAGACGTTCGTAACATCTCGATCATCCAACGCTTCTCCACAAGACGGAATCGTAATATCTACAACTTAAACGTATCCATTCCTCGCATATGCCTTTGTCACCAATACACAGTACATAGATTGTTGCATGCACGATATCACGACCTGAAATGGAGGAGACTGCGGAAATCAAATCGGTGGCGATCATAGGTGCTGGAGCAGCAGGTACTTGCCATTCGTACATATTTTGCATACTGTGCTCCTATAGTGACATATTTCCGTAGGAGCCGCTGCAGCTGCAGCCTTTGCGGCAGAGGATTACTTTGATCGCATTCGCGTGTTTGAGCGACGGGAGACGGCTGGAGGACATGGTATGATCTGCTAAGCTGTGGAAGCTTCTTACCAACGTCCTTCGGTGACATGGGATAGGATATTCGATCCCGATCCATATCCGCTCATCACTCCTCGCCCGGGGGAGCTGCCGCCGCAGACTGACCCTCCATTGGAAATCCCGAATGATCTTCCGCGGACTACTCCATCGACTTCGCAGGAACGATACGATAAGACCCCCATCTATGCAGATCTGACGTATGATTACATTTCCGTGTTTGTATACTACGCTGACTCTGACAGAACCAATGTCCCCGCCATTGCCATGTCGTTTTCCGACATCCCCTTTGCATATGGCCCGTTTGTCCCCCACTGGGTACCAAAGCAGTATATCGAGAATTATTTCTCTGCTCATCAAACGGACTCGCTGCTGGTGCTGAACACGACAGTCGAAGACGTTTCGAAGTCTTCTGCAGGACAACACCGGTGGTCACTGACCCTGAGACAGCATGATTCCGTCGCCCGACAGGATCGATGGTGGAGAGAGGAATTCGATGCTGTCATCATTGCCAACGGGCATTATAGTGTCCCATTTGTATGTCTCACAAAGCTTTGATGACTACCATTCTAATCGTATCCAGGTTCCCCACGTCAACGGTCTCAATGAGTACATCCAGACCTTCCCAGGCCGTGTATTCCATTCAAAAACCTTTCGGTCTGCCAGAATCTTCAGTCAGAAAAAGGTCCTTGTCATCGGGAACTCAGCCTCTGGACATGATGTCATTACTGGTCTATTGCAAACCGCCGAACTACCGGTCTATCAGTCGCGCAGGTCCCGCTCTAGATGGGACGGCGACCACCCTCCTCGAGGAGTCGAATGGAAACCGATCGTCAAAGAATATCTGCCCTCTGGCGACATAATCTTCGACGATGGATCTGTTGTCTCTGACATCGACGCTGTCATCTACTGTACCGGCTACAAAGCCTCGTTCCCATTTTGGAACACTCATGCGAACGGTGCTCCGCTCTGGGACTATACGCAGGACCGCCTCGTCGGCAATCATCTGCATACGTTCCTGACGGACTTTCCTACCGTGGGCGTGGTCGGTGTTCCCCGTACTCTCACATTCCGATCATTCGAGTACCAAGCGATCGCCCTGGCGCGGGTATTTGCCCGACGCAATGCAATCCCGCTTCCGTCAAAGGAGCAACAACATCTCTGGGAGAAGGAGCGTGGGGACCTGGTCAGTCGTGAGAAACGCCGGTTCCACGACATACCCTGGGACAACGGCGAGACGATCTCGTATTTGCAGGAGTTATTTCAAATTGCAGGATTACCACGCATCGAGGGACAGGGTCGGTATCCACCTGTACTGGGGGAGCGGACGAGATGGGCGATTGAGCATGTTAGAAAGTACCCTTTGCCAGGCAAGGACAGAGATGAAGATGGCTGGACGGTGATATCGGCTGGTTCGTGCAGGGATAGTCTGCATTTTCTATAGATTGGTTTTCTATAGACTGGTTGGCTAGACGCAGCAGTTTATAGCAATTAGATACCATAATGATATCCTGCCGATATCCTCATTCGGCAATCATGCCATATACAACAATCCCCTCTCCACCCTCCACCAACTCGCCCCGCGCAGATGGTCCTTCTTCATGCGGCTGAAGACTTCACGATATTCGAGCATCCGTGGAGCAACGTCGGGACTCTCCGGCACTGCAACACCAGGGGGAAACCTGCGGCGTCAGGTTAACAATGCCTTGTGGAGTAGACTTGGTCCAGATCTCACCATATCGCAACAGCGGCGAAATCGCCCGCCTCCGCCAACTCAGCCCCTGCCGCCGCCTTCCTCCCAATATTCTCACGATAAACCGGCCAGACTACATCGAAGGGGACATCGTTAGCCGGCCACGTAGAATCCGGCTGCCGGAAGGTGTACGTCGTAAGCGGCAAAGTCGCGAAAGAAAGGCTGATGACTTCAGCCACTCTGTCGACATATTTAGCCCCTCCTATTGTTATTGCCGCCATGGTGAATTGGAATAGTTATGGGTTGTTTGAAGATGGTTGATATTAGGTTGATGGGCCGGGCCGCTTCTCTTCTTAAATGTCGTATGAGTCATGCAGAACATACGCCCTGTGTCAATTAGCGAGGGTAAACAAACGTTAGTCTTTTAGCCAAAAGTGTAGCATAAGTCCGACATTTGAGTCATAGCAGACCATACCTAGATTATTTGTATACACTGGATTTTGTCTATTTAGCTCTATCTGCGGGAGTCAATACTGGAGCAACATTGGCCTGTTTTGGATGTCAGCACAACCATTCGACCACCAAAAAGGCCGTCACTTACCTTTAATTCCTAGTGATCTAGAAGCCCATGCTCCACCAAGGCCATATTTAGATTGTGTTTAAACGGAGAAAAATTCGACCGGACATGACCTTCCAAATTGAGAAAGGGGGGAACTGTGATTACCCCTTACATACTATCGCTTACTGTATTCCGTCATCCTCATGACCTAAATTGTTAGGGTCATGGAGTATGCCTCTATATTTAGTTTATTATAAGCAACAACTTTATACCACAGATGGAAACGTACATTGGAGTGTTCGTCTGCGCTGTCCTATGTTACGGTATAGAGACGAGTCGGCTGACGAACTCTCTTTTCTACTCTCATTTATACCTCGTCTTACGCGTCTCCTTTAATATTCTTAATATTCCCCAGAGTTATTCACAGTTGATATCAATTACTCGAACAGAACAGCATATATCGAGATACACATCTCCATTATTTACTTCATCACTCGTAAAACGGCTTAGCCGACTTCAGCGCCTGCGCCGTCTCCATGTCATGACCAAACACCAACTTGGCATTAAACAACCGCTGCAGCTGCCGGATCATATTCAAACTCTTAATCCAGGCGTTATGGTCGCGCGCCAACCAGCCGTGCGGATGGCTCAGCTCATAATTCTCGGCAATGTGGAACTGATCCGTCGTCCAGATGAAGGTACCGTCCTTCTCTAGGTTGACCTGCATGATGACCAGGCCGGGGGTGTGGCCGGGCGAAAAATGAAGTGTGATGCCCTGGGCCAGGTCGTAGTGCTCGTCCGTAAACGTGGTCCATTTCAGCTTCTCGAGGTCCATGTAGTGCGCCAGGTACACGCCCAGATCGGCTTGCGTGCCGACGGCCCAGCAGGCGTGCTTGAACTCCTCTTCGTGCACGTAGATGGGCACGTCCGTGCCGATGAAGTGCTCCAGGCCACCCGCGTGGTCTAAATGCAGGTGTCCGATGACGACGGCCTTGACATCTTTGATGTCATTCCCCGTCGCCTTGATAGCTTCGGGAAGCTGCTGCTCCTTGCGATATTCAATACGGGGGAAGACGTCCGTCAGAGGAGCGCCCCATTTCTATACCACCGGTTAGCCTGTTTCACCTGACAGTTTCTGATCTACATACCACCTCGATATTCTCCGCACAGCCGGTCTCATACAAAATCAAGCCCATGTCCGGATGCTCAATCAGAGCCGCCAGGACGATCAACTTCCGGCGCTTGGTCTCGGGGTTCTGGTTGCTCAACGTGGAGGTGCCTCCACCTCGAAGGAGCCTGGAAAGAAAATATCAACAGCTGAGTTGCGACAGACGCCAGCCCTCTTACCATCCCTCATCCGCCTCTAGCGTGCCGAGATCCAGGAGGTGCATCTTCGTGCCGGGCGGGCACTTGAAGGCCGGGACGGCGGCCGGAGCCAGTAGACGCGCAATATCCGCTCCAGACATTCTGTCAGTAGTGGTTGATAACTGACAACCAGCAAGGTACCCAGTTTCCCATATATATAACTTGACCCAAAATTCTCTCCACGTCTGATGCGTCTACCCCGCGTCCCCGCCAAAACCTTCGAATCCCTCCCTCGGGTTCCTTATAACCGGGAACAGGTCACGCAATACAACATATCCGAGCAATACGAACCGGTCCTATCAGGAATGGAGTGGTAGCTGGGGATACTCCACTCGGCTCGTAATGATCAACAATAAGCTCCGGCGTGCCTCACGGGAGAGCAGGATCCCGGGGAGATAGGGATAGATCTGGGCCATCGGTTGGAATGGACCATAGACAAAGAAAGCATATAATCGGGTGATTGACTTTACGAGGTGCGGACTCGGGCGAATGGGCTTTTCTTTGTTTGCATCGACTCCCCCGTGTCCCCCACCTGGTCGACTCCGCATTTATGACGCCATGTTCCACGGACTGAAAATTTGAGACTACAGTCCTAGTTGTAGACAACGATGAGTGAGTTATGACACTGTAGACTATATAGATAGATTGTCTGCTCATTTAATTAAATAGCCATTTTAAATATATCATAGCAGCCGAGAGACGGAGATATACAATTGCGGGGAATTCGCGGGGAAAGCGGATCAAGTCACTCGTGTCATGTCCGCAACTTCAATTATGATCAATCATATTATTGCTGGTGAGTAAAGCAGCATCATGAAAATTCTGCAACCGACAATATGACCTCTCTAAACGGGCTATTTCTGCTTTGAGCGTCCAGTGTCGATCCAATGTCATACCCGCCGCTCGGGTACATCTCTAGCCGAGTCGGGGATTCGCGATCGTTATTCTCGTCAGGACTACGCCACTGGATCAGGTCAGGAAGGCTTCGCAGGGGCTTTCGCTGTTCTACACTGATCTCGACCGTTCTGTCGTCCAGGTCACTGAGATTCCTAAGATGGGTCGTGCGGCGGTGGATACGAACACGCTGTTCTTCGACGGCTGGCGCGTACCCGCTAATGATCTAGTGGGGCAGGAGAACGAGGGGTTTAAGATGATTATGCATGGGATGAATGCCGAACGCATCCTGATCGGGGCGGAGGCGCTGGGTCTTGGATACGCCGCACTGCGACGAGCGGGTTTATATGCTGGCGAACGCATCGTCTTCGGCCGTCCGATCGGACAGAACCAGGCCATCCAGCACGGCCTGGCAGATAGCTGGATGAAGCTGGAAGCAGCGCGATTGATGGTGTACCATGCCGCACGGTTGTATGACGAGGGTTATCCATCGGGTGAATACGCCAATGCGGCCAAGTATCTCGCGGCAGAGGCGGCATTTGAAGCCTGCGAACGCGCCGTCCTGGCACATGGCGGCATGGGCTATGCCAAGGAGTATCATGAGCGGTATTTACGAGAGGTGTTTATTCCAAGGATTGCGCCAGTCAGTAGGGAGATGATCTGTAATTACATTGGGGAGCGGGTGCTGGGGTTGCCAAAGTCGTATTGACCAGTTGAGAAATGACATCAGCTGAGGCTGCTACGTAGACAGGTCAGTATTCTTTTTAGAAGCGCAGCAAGTCCTTAAAAATCGGTCACTGGTCGATCAATATTTGTCCTCAAGCTGTTTGCCGAGGGTTTAACTATCCCGACAGCCACGCAGAATCTGGCGACGCTAGCGATCTGAATAAGTGCTTATATTTTTGTACTATCTGGACGTTTTTGTTCACTAACGCTCTCTATAGGAAGCCTGAGCACGGCTTTTGAGGGTGTTGATGATGGCTTTAGAGAACCATCCCTTGCCAAGATGGCGGACACATCAGTTACACGGCCGTTGCGGGGAAGTGGTGGGCTGCAGGAATAAAACTATTGAAGACCTCTATGTCCTGGCTGCCCGAAATTGTTCGACGACCTTGTTGTAATATCCTAGCTTCCCAGGATCAACATAAACTCTCATTGCATATGCCAGATCTTGGTGCTTCTGATTGCCTAGGATCGATGAGAGTTTATTATCAGTCCGTTGGGCATATTCGGATGATGCCACCATTTTCACATGTTCGCTCCGCTCTCGCCATTTTCGCTTTATATCTCTGTCTAGTGGCTGTCCGTCCCTATCGTAATTCCAGGGCGCGTCCATCGCAACCGGGACAGTCTCAAGGAAAAGTGGGAATTCCACCAACTCCCAGGGCAAGGTGCACGCGCCTTTCCAGTCAATAACCCCAAGTATTCTATACGACTGATTGATAACAATATTGCTATGGAGGAAATCGCGGTGTATGAGCCCCGCGCACCTTGCTCCGTGGTCGCGCTCTCGGCCATCCGCCTTGGAAACTCCTCACGCTCCTTAACCCGCGCCAGGTGCACGCCGCAGTCGTCCCAGGGCCGTACGGCCACATGCCGAAACTCCGTCACAGGCCCCTGTCATTATCACCATCGGTGCCTGTCCCGCGCGACCTGCGCTCGCGAGCGTCGATATGCAATGCCCTCGGCCGGGCGAGGACTCTTCGTAACAAGGCACACGCCGCGTTCGCGCATCGGATCCCTGATCCGGGGAGCTGTAAGGCCGTCGCCCTCGTCCCCCCAAGAAGCAATCTTAAGCAGATCACCCAACCAATCGCGACAGCAGACACGGTATGCCCGATGTCCACCGCCCTGCCGCGATGCTGGCCTAACCGTCTTCTTCGTTTCCCTCCCGCCTTCGTTAACAGT
The DNA here is from genome assembly GCA_033297225.1 of Diplogelasinospora grovesii. Lineage (NCBI taxonomy): Eukaryota > Fungi > Ascomycota > Sordariomycetes > Sordariales > Diplogelasinosporaceae > Diplogelasinospora > Diplogelasinospora grovesii. Next base: position 140,637 of record MU853842.1, on the reverse strand, counting down.
AGTCTCGGAACCCTTCCAAGTGGTGCTCGAACGCTGGTCGTCGTGATCTCCGATCGCTGCTCATCAGCACGGCGGGTCTGTTAGTTTTAAACAGGTCGGCCTGTCAGAGATTCTTAAGAGCGGCCGCATACCTTACGTCCACCACGAAGGCTGAGGTTGCAGGAACCCGAAAGTCTCCTGCGCCCCCGCCGCGTTTACGTGTCTGGGCTGGCGTGCGGCAATTCGGCTATTAGCTGGGATACGGCCGACCAGACCGAATAGAAACGAAAGGAAATGAAAGGAATGTGAAGGCGACGAAAGGAGGGTGGGCGAAGATTGAGGGGCACGGGGCCTGTGAAGTAGTTATCAAGAACAGTCGACCTCGCGGTCGAGCACCTAAGTACCTAAAGGCTCGGGGTCGACGAAGAGGCAGGAATTTGGTTGGTGAGAGGAGTGGGGCAGATGGGCCCGGGCGGAGGAATCAGAAACGGCATGCCTCTCCCCGAGACAGCGCCACATCCAATCGTAGTTAAATGGGTGTAAGCCTAGCTATCTTATCTATGTACTCCACTGAGCACCGTCTCCGCAACGGCAGCTCTTAGGCTGCCGTTTTAGCTACCTCCGTTACTCAGTGGAGTGCTTGGTACCCCAATCTTTCATAGGTCACATGACTTCGTAAAATTTTAAGCTTTCGTTTTAGGTCTGCAGGAGGTCACTCTTTCTGGCCTCAGATGCATCCCATTTTCTGGACGTTGTATCCCATTTTCTGGGCTCACGAGGTTCCATGTTCGGCATCCTTTGCACCAAAGAGGAAGACTCATAGGAAAACTCGGGATCCCGTCCGCTCTCCCATAGATAAGCCACTAATCGCCTGACTAGTAGTTGGGTCGGTGATGACCAGCGAATCCCAGGTGCTGTATGTTTTTGCTCCTCAAGCCTTTTGACTTTCTTTTTGCACATTACCTTCATTTTTCCTTTTTGTACTGTGTAATATAGCAAATGGTTTAGACTGACGCAGTAGCGCTGCTTGTAAAAATGGGGGAAGGAACAATTGAAGGTTCGAACGTTCGCTGTTGCAATGCAAGAGAAAGAGAATACAAAAAGCACGGAGGTGCATGCGCCAAACTTGATGACTGGTCCTTCGGCACCTTCCCGTTCTGCAGGTCCGGGCGATCATAGACTAAATGTAGCTGTCAGTCAAGCGCAGCGGACACTGCCGACATGCATGCCAGACACGTCGATGAAAGTGAGTGCGTGGTCACCTACAGACCAATTCAAGCTTGAACTTGAACGGCGAGATTTAGAGAGTCGATGAGTTGCTCTGCTTAAATTGATTCTGACAACAATTGGTTCTCCTGCCCTTTTTATGGACCAACTGCCCGGCATGGCCGGCTTACAATCGCAGATCATGAGATGTGTCAGAAACCGCAATTGAGCTCCAACGGTCGCCGATGAGCGGGGTCCCAGAACAACCCAGATCCGAAAAACAGCATATCGCTCCGGAGACTCATTACTAACAGTATTCTTTCGATGTCTGGTGTTCCCGTAGGATCCGATCCCTTCAATAGGAGGTGGCCATATATATCAACACTGCGTGTGGCACGAACTCCATAGGATCTTCAGTGGCGCAGGTTGCTGACAGCGCTGGTCAATCTTCAAACCCGACGTAAACGAGCCCGCAACCAAACCATGGATACTTGAGAGCATACGAAGGCTTCATACTTGAATCGCGCAGTTGTTACCTTTTACTCTAAACCGAGGAATTCATGACGCTGCATCTCCACCGCCGTTAATAATCCAGCGGAGCTTCACAGCCACAGCGCATACTAAATCGAGATGAGCCAAAATGGGAAGCCTCGCGATGCCCTCGAGGTTCACATACACCCCGGGCAGTTGGATGCAATAGCCGGCACAGGAACCACCACAAGCGAGGAAGAATACGACGATATCTCTGGCTCATCGCCAGTGGCAGCAACAGTACTGGTACGGAGGAGAGATCAGGGTAGCAGCAGCAGCATGACTGCAACCGCTACTTCATCAGGAGCAGAGACAGGCATCAACCAGAAGACTAAATCCCGACGGCCACTTCTCATTCCGTCAGATCAGTCTACCAGTTCTAGCTTTGAAGGAGCACTTCCGACTGCAACAGCAAACGTTGGGAAAAGACGCGGATATGTCCTGTCGGCTGACGATGATGCCGCAATTCGGGACGCTGTCAGCAGGAGTCTGCAGCGGGCAAAGGGAGGAACAACGAGAGGAGCCCGACCAGGTGCCAAGTTCGCTGATCTAGTCTTCACGCGAAAGTTCTCGACATTTGACCGGCAGAACCAAGACGCCGCCAACAGCCCCTTTCACGGCTTCTTTACGCTCTTCTGGATGGCCGTTTTTTTCTTCATACTGAAAATCGGCGCCGAGAACTGGAAGAAGCACGGCAACCCGCTGGGGACCAACGAGATCATGAAGACCATGTTTCGGCGGGACGTCCTCGTCTTGCTGCTCGCGGACGGAGTCATGTGCGGCATGACGGGCGTGAGCTGGCTGCTGCAGAGAGCAGTCCGGGCTGGCTATATCGACTGGGATCGGTCCGGCTGGGTGATCCAGAACATTTGGCAAAGCATCTACATCGGCGCAGTCATCGGTCTGACTCTATTGAGGGAATGGCCATGGACGCATACCGTCTTCTTCGTGATGCACGGCATGGTCATGGTCATGAAGCAGCACTCGTATGCTTTCTATAACGGGCACCTGTCTTCCACATACAAGAAGCGAGCGCAGCTGCTTTCCAAGTTGAAGGAGCTGGAAAAGATCGCCCCAGTCGAATCACCTTCGGCCACCGAACCTCCAGCATCCGGTCTCTCTACGTCTCTCCTGTCGAAGATTCCCTCGGCTGATGAGTACAAGGAACAGCGCCGTCACTCCATGTCCCATGATGGAAGGGCCGTTCCGGACATTGACAGGATCGCGGCTGCCATTAGTTCCGGCGAACCACTTGACGAAAGCCAAGTCCAGGTGTTTGAGCGCATCCTCAAATGGGAGGTCGATGCGCTGTCTGATGAGCTCAAGGGCAAGTCGACGTTAGCCTCCCGCGCGTATCCCAACAACCTGACATTTCTTAACCACTACGAGTTCATCGTCCTGCCCACTCTGGTCTACGAGCTGGAGTATCCGCGTTCGGACAAGATAGACTGGTACTACGCTGCCGAGAAGATGGCCGCCTGTTTTGGGATAATCTTTGTCATGATCATGATCTCGCAGGCATTCATCTACCCGGTTGTGATGGACACGGTGCGCATGAAGGAGGTCGGGATGCCACTTGCTGAGAGGTTTATGCACTTCCCCTGGATGCTAGCCGAACTGATATTTCCGTTCATGATGGAGTACCTGCTCGCATGGTATCTGATATGGGAAACGATTCTCAACTTCCTCGCCGAGCTGACCTACTTCGCCGACCGCAGTTTTTATGATGCGTGGTGGAACAGCGTCTCGTGGGACCAGTTCGCGAGGGATTGGAACAGGCCGGTGCATAACTTTTTGCTTAGGCATGTCTACCACAGCTCCATTTCCGCCATGAAGGTCAACAAGCATACTGCGACTCTCATAACCTTCTTCCTCTCGGCCTGTGTGCACGAGCTGGTCATGTGGTGCATCTTCAAGAAGCTCAGGGGGTATCTGCTCTTTCTGCAGATGTGTCAACTGCCGGTATGTCGCGATCCCATTTCGCCCCATCTTCTTTGTGTTCTTTATTCGTAGTGACTGACCTTTGTCTCTAGCTTGTGAGGTTGAGCAGGACCAAATTTCTCCGCCACCGGGCAACACTGGGGAATATGATGTTTTGGCTTGGTATCTTCACCGGGCCTAGCATACTGTGTAGCCTTTACTTGATATTATAGGCTTGGAAAAGCGGACTGTAACCATGTTATACCTTAGATAGAGTCATATTATAAGGCGACCAGTGCAAAGGTGTCTCGTTGAGCGAAAAGGCCAAAGGCACAAGTGCCGCATGAGAAAAGTATACCCATCCGTGCCATCCATCCAACCACAACCATGTTAACGATCGACCCTGCTATGGTCGGATCTGCTTTTTAATAACACTTGAGACTCGAGGCAGTCGCTGAGCGATCTGCCCGTGACGCCGCTTGAACCGTCCTGCGCCTTCTAAGCCACCCCAACCCCGTCACATGAAAGATGACCTCACAATGAGCGAGCTTCACAAAGCGTCCCTTCCCTTTGCGCCAATGTCAGTTCTCCCCACGAATTATTGGACCGTATGCGGTATCAAAAGGATGAAAGCAGCAATATGCACTCCTTTCAGTCGACGACCTCCTAACAAACAAAGAGAAGCCTTTCACCAACTCAAGCCTTTGTCGCAGGGTCCGCAGAATCGGAAGGTGCCACATTCTTGGCTGACACGCGAGGTGCCCGCTAAGCGTGCATCCACCAATCAGAGGCTGGCTAGAGCGGGTCTCCTCCGCCAGATCCTTTTCCGGAACCGTCCTTGCCAGCATTCATTCCCATCCTCATTCCATCATTCACCAACCTTAGACCGTGAAGCTCTCGGGTCCAGCAGTATTTGTGGTGTTTACCCAGCATCTTATCCTGTTTTGAACGCCGTTTCAAACAGTTGTTCAATTGCGCCAGACCGCGCGCGCTTCATTGTTCGCTGGAGGGTTGTGACTCGTTCACTTCAGCAAATCTTTCTGTCAAGATTTTTTTCTAAGCAAACCCAACCACCAACATCCAACTGTCGCCTCATCGCGCCAAATCGATCACCATGTCGTCTCGTAACGGAACCACTCTCTACGTGACCGGCTTCAGCCACGGCACTCGCGCGCGCGACCTCGCGTACGAATTCGAGCGGTACGTCTTCACATCAGCCAAACGTCGATGACTCGATCATCAGCTTCGAGTGCGATCCTCGATGAACCTCCTTCCTTCCGTCCCCCTCCCTCTCCGTCTTGCTCCTTCCTCGTCGTCGGGTCCTGCCTTCGCCTTCGCTGCGTCTCTTGTATATCTCTATGCCTCGCTCGTCGTGCCTCGCCGTCAATAACTGCGCATCATCGTGGATGATGACGTCGCTCGGAGCTCTCTCGCGCGCGCTACTCGTCCCTCATCTACTTTTCCCCTATTCGATCGAGCGGTCGGCGATGACACGAGAAATATTCCTTATACCAGGCGAGTCGCCTGTCAAGGCGCGGCACGCACATCGACGAGCTCCATTTCACGCATGCGCCAGCGAACATGCATATATATACTTCAGTCTGCTTCCAGTGGTAAGATGAGTATACTGACGAGTGATTTAGCTATGGCCGCTTGGTCCGTTGTGACATTCCTGCTCCGCGCTCTGCTAGCAGCAGACTGTACGTTACTCCCCCTTTACACCTGCAGTGATGTCCGGTAACTAACAACTCCAGCAGCTTCGCGTTCGTTGAATACGAGGATCGTCGCGATGCCGATGATGCATACCATGAAATGCACAACAAGCGTCTCGGGCGTGACGACATCTTGAAGATTGAGGTAGGCCCCGCTACATCATCTCACCTGCGCCCGACTTACAGCAGCTAACTTGGCTTTCAGTGGGCTCGTACGCCACCCTCGGCTTCTTGGCGATTTGACAGGAATGACCGAGGCGGTGACCGTGGTGGTGATCGTGGTGGTGATCGTGGTGGTGATCGTGGTGCGCGTCGCTCCCCGCGTCGTCGCTCGCCTAGCCCGCGGCGTAGCACTCGGGAATACTCCCCACGCAAGGACGACACCCGCGACCGCCGCGACGACCGTCGGGACCGTGACCGTGACTATGATCGGGACTCACGCCGTGACACCCGTGACCGCACTCGTAGCCCCGAACGGTAAGCCCCAAGCCAGCCATGCCCTCTCCGGCATCCCATACAACACTATATACTAACCACCATCACCTATATAGCGAGCGGGATCGCGACGTGAAAGATGAACGTGATGACCGTGACCGGCGCGAGAACGGCACAAATGGAGACGATAGAAAAGGCATGTCGATGCACACTCAGGCAAACGATTCCGGAAATTCTGCTAACACGTATCTCGTACAGCCCCACTTGATAGCCCAGACCGACCGGCACACGATGACCTCGACGTCGCCGAGTAGGAATGGGACGGATAGGACCGAGACAGTGACATCTCATTCAAAATCATCATCACCAATACGGCTGTAAGAATGTTAACTGCGTGTGGTTCTTCTCTCTCACTCTATCCCCGGTTCTGTTGGAGTTACTACAACTGATGTTGGGATGCGCATAGCGTCTCAACGTCAGAACAAAATGGTCTTAATAGTTTCGAGCGATCGAATCGGATTTCGGGCGGTCGTCGGATTCTTTCTCTCGGCGGAAATGGGGATTCTACGAAGCGATAGACAAAAGACAGAAACCCCCAGCGGGCGTGCGAAGCGCAGCAGCAAACCACGAACGCAAAAACTTACGAGACGACCATTGCATTTTCTCTCTCTCCATAATTAACTGGCGCGTCCCGCCGCAAGAAAAGTAAAATAGATCCACAGTGTTTTAGGTAGCAAATGTAAGGATGACGTTACATAGCTTACAAGCTTGAGCCGTAACGGGAGTAGGAAGAGCTCAGTAGAAGTTTGAGGCGATTAACATCTCGCCTAACAATGCAGACCCACGGCTCCGACGCCTTCATATCCCAGGACGCTCTCAAGTGTGAAGGAGTACGGCGAATGGAGAAGGCGGATCACTTTCCCGTCGTTTCCCGATTCTGCATACTGTCTTCCAGGTTTGACACGCCAACTTTACACGCAGTCAAGCGGCATATATCATTATCTCCAAGATCTGAAATTGTCTCGATAAACTTTAAACTGAACTCAAAAAAAAAGGGGGGTGACTACTAGAACAAGTGTTCACACTGCTAAAAAGAAACCTATGAAAGAAAAAGATAAAAGAAAAGCATTTGGTTCATACGACTTTTCCCGGAACCTTCCTGCCAATTCCACCACCACCACCACCCAGTTCATTCTCTTTATTGTGTATGTTGTTGTCGGGAAGAAGAGAGCTGCCTTTCTACTGCATCTTCTCGTACGTCGCCATCAGGGATCCTATGCACACAATTAGTCACAAATATCGAACGACGATAGGGTATGGAGAGCTTACCAATAAAAGTAGTCACAAGCCGGCTGCGAACCTGGCAGATATCCTCTGGCACCAGCCAGATGGTGGCGCCCATCTTTCTCGCTATGCTGATGCTGAGCTTGGCGTTCATGTACGCCTCTTCGTCGCTCCTGCCAGACGTAACAAGGTCGTAGTCGACATAGCTGCTCTTCATGCCGTTCAGGACGTCCAACAAGAAAATGCCGGTGCCGATGGCGGGGTCCTTGAACGAGCGGATGCTGGAATTGCGGCCGCCCTTGCGGGACATGTCGTTGGCCCACCGCACCATCTCCACATCTGTCATCTCGCGCTTTCCGAGGCGCTGGGCCAGGGCGCTGAGGGTGACGGTGATGTCCTTGCGCATCAGCTGCCAGACAAGTCCTAGGGTCAGGGTGCGCTGGCCGTCGGTGATGTCTGCGCCCTGGATGCCCACCAGAGAGAAGCCGTATTGCTTGCCTAGCTCGATCGTGTAGTTTGTGTTCTCGACCGCCTTGAACCGGAGCATCTCGCCGCCGTGGGCGGGCGCCTTGTTCACGTGTCGCCAGTTTACACTGCCCTTGATGACCTTGTCGTAGGCCTGGAGAAGGATGAGACCGTCTCGGAGGTCGTCGAAGAATGACTGCACGGCAGGTTGTACGTCCAAGGAGTTCAGCCAGAGGGTAAAGACACGGGCCTCGCGCTCGCCTTCGGCATCGAAATCGTCCACCTGCAGCTTCTCCTCCTCGGTGATGGGGTCTAGGCAGGGGTGCGTGTTGAACAGGTTGGCGACGAAGGCGAGGTTGAGCTTGGGGTTACCGGCCACCAGGGAGGTGGGGGTCAGGAACTTGCGGCAGCCGAGCGCGTCGGCGTTCTGGAGGACCTGCTCCGCCCGTTGGAGGAGATCGCGCGTCTGTAGGGGCGCCCGGGTACAGCCGTACTCGGATCCAATCTGCGCCAGGAGAACAGTGTAATTCTCGCCGTCTTTGACGTCCGACGAAAAGTTGTTTACTCTCCTCGGCCAGTTGGCGGCCTTGAGGTGGTAATTGAACCACCGCAGGAGGATCTGCTCTGGCGGCAGCCGCAGGAACTGCTCTAGTGTCTCGTCCTCTTCGAGGAGTCTGTAGAGTTCGGGGTGCAGCTTGATGTCGATCTTGCCTAGCAGACCGCGGCGTATAACCTGCCAGATAAGACCGAGGATAAGATGCTCTCTGACCTCGATGATGTCCCCGCTGCCAATGTTCACCACCGAACAGCCGATGCCCTTGGCCGACTCAATCACGATGTTGTTATTCTCAGTCATCTGGAAAGCATTGAGGTTCTTGGACTTCCTTCCCGGCACATTCAGCACACGTTCATCGATGGTGTCGGGGACGCTGTCGTTGATGAGCTTTGCCAAGACCAAGCCATCCTTGCACTCGTCGAACATCTCGAACGTATCCGTCGGGAAAGGGAGACGGCTGCCGATGTCCGGGTCGCCAGCGAGAACGGCATTGATGTGGCGGGTGAACTCGGTGCGCTCATCCTCGTTGATGGTGTGAGTGATATTAGCATTCGAACCTTGAACGTGGATCCTGCCGCTTCCGCCGATGCTGCCCTTCGATGCGTGGCCGCCGCCTGTCCGCTGGGATATCACGGCAGCTGGCGAGCTCGGTGCTGCTGCTCCGCCGGACATTCGTTTCTGGGCGGGAGATGAGTCGCGAAGCTTGGCAATGAGCTAGATGTAGAAGGCATGAGTTAGCCATCGTGTGCAAAGGAAGTCGGAAGTTGACAGGCGTTGCTGCGCCTCAACAGGAGCCGGTCTCTACAGTCGTCTGACACAGGAAGAGCAAGACTTACTCCGACATAGTCCTCTAACTCGACGCGTCTTGAAGAGTCGAGGCCGACCTCCTTTAGCGCCTGACGAGCTGCATCGTAGGGCTGGCGCTCGCTCGCCTGCGCGGCCTTGATGGCCGTAGCCTCATCGATGTATCCCTTGTCGTCGACATCGAGTTTGCGAAACGCATCCGTCAGGCCGAAAATGTCACCTTGTTGGAACTGAGGAAACTTCCTGTTCTGTGTCAGCTTGGATTGTCGCCAAAGAACGGCGGTTGCATCTTTGGCAGATGACTGAGTCGGTCACTCATACCTCTGTAGTTTTAGGACGTTCATGACTGCCCCGGGACTTCGGAGGTACTTGAGGTGGAGTAATGCGCTCTAAGCTGTCGTGATGATGCTTCAAACGATGAAGGTCGAAGTCTCTCTTAAGAGAAAGGCTTCTTTGTAGTAGACTGAAGCGAGTACTTCGCAAAGAATTGGACTGCCTTGTCCAAGAACAGGAGTCGTAGTCGTGCGATTTTTGTACACTCGGCAAGCTGTTGCGACGTGCACCGAAAGCGAGCGATCCAGTGTTGGCGGGGGCGGGGGGTAGGAGCCGTTAAGCAGACTGATGTAATCTGGCCTGGGCAGAACCAAGCCACAGAGGGGGATTGCGTAACTGCCCAATCAGCCTTTCAGGCAGCCAAAAAGTGTCAAATGGAATCCCCAAAACGCGCCCCCCTGGATTCGCAAGCATTGGGCTAAAAGTTGCCTCAGCGGCTCAAACAGGATTTTACATGGTAGGTAGTACACTACTTTTAGCTGCATTGGTTGCAATTCCTGCACTTTTTGTTGGATGCCCCGTGCATGCTGGAGAAGGTACTTTCAGTCTAGGTAGACAGGGTAGAATAGCCATATCAACTTTTTGAAGCAGACACTGTGCAGACGTACTGTATGTAGTACCCCCGCCAAAGCTCCAATTATCACTAAGGTTAAAATTTCAAGCTCGTGAAAAGGGTCCCCTCAGACAGAGCCTGACTCCAACAAATCATAAGACCCTGAAATCACAATTCTCCTTCACAACCTATAAAATAGGCACAGTCAGGTATGATCTCCGTACACTTCTTTCTCAACCCAAGCAGGCTAGTAACTGATGACTTAGTTAGCTACCTGTTCGAGGTGACTGTCTCTGAGAAAATGGCAACCTGTAAGGCATGCCAAGAACCGCTCACCCTAACTCTCGACCCCGCCGACCCTGAAATAAGGGATGGGGGTGAGGAGGCGGTGATGGTACCCGACGACCTCGAGCTGCAAGCATGCGGCTGTCATTTCCACTGGCAGTGCCTGCTAGATGTGGCTCCCCAGGTTACCACTTCGATGCACTGCCCGGCGTGCGACACCTCCCTCGCATCCGGCCATGCCGGCTCTTCATCTTCCGCATCCAGTGGTCAGACGATCCTGACGAACTATGCGAGCGAGGACGGTGTTCAACAAGATTACGACATCCTGTCCGTGCTCAGAGAAGAAGCCTACTTTGCCCAGCACCCCGAAGACCGGTCTGCAAAGGCACTTCATATAATGTCGGCTGAAGGTGACGTAGCAGGGATCATGGACGTCTTGATGACCGAGGCTGAGGACGCTGAGGAACTGTATCAAGCTGCGCCTGTGCAGCGCCTCACAACCTGGAGAGACCCGCTCAATGGTGGCCAGACGGCACTGCACGTCGCTATCGTGAACCGACAGGAGGATGTTTTCTGGCTGCTGCTGTGGGTTGCCACCCCGGGGGTACCAGAGACGGCTTTTCCGGCCGAAATCGCTCGGAGGGCCAATTCTCAAGTAATTTTGAGTCGGATGAAAACTGTGTATTCAGGCCAGATAGACCAAGGGGGGATGGATGTGAGGTTTGTCAGGGATGACAATGGAAGAACGCCGGGTGATTTGTGTCGGGAGGTGGGAAGTCCGTTTAGTGACTTCGCTCAGTCGGCTGTGTTCCAATAACAGATATCTAGATGCTAATAGAGATGGAATACAAAACTTTCTGAACCCGCTCAAACTTGACGAAAATATGGGAAAATGAAGTCTTTCAACAACGGCTGATTCACGAGAGGATTCTCCAAGCATCTCAGCTATGTTCGATAAAATGATGACCGGAAGGGAGAAGGAAGGTCCGACGCGCGATTAAACCCATCAGGTGACAGTGACGAGCTAGCTAGGTGAAGTAGCGAGCGTGAGAGGCACGGAGAAGAAACATACCTAGTATCATAGTTTGATAATTGTCTTGGGCCTGGAAACTCTTTTAAAATGGTCTAGCATCATTCATGGGATTATTTGCCAACCGACGAGTCTCAAGCCTAGGTAACTTAAGTAAAGTACATGACGACTTCCGACCTCCGGTTGTTTCCTGAGGTTTGACAAAATCATGTCTGAAATACACACTGACGGTCGGGGCGAGAGAACTTCCATGGCTTACTTTTGAAATAGATCCTCAAAAGATGAAGTTTCGGGATTGTCTAATTCAACTTCAAGTTCACCTGGGCAACATTACCAACTAATCGTAACGATCGTCTATAGGCTACATGCACATGTATTTTGATGGTTAATAGAACTTTAGACCCAACGTAAGGTGGCTAAGTCCAGTTACTAACACCAAAGATCAAAGGAACTGTCCCGGTAGATGACGGCACCTAGTTGTACTAAGCGCATGATATGATAGCTAGCCGACATTGCTGACTACCTGCCCTGTCAGCGCAGATCAGTTGACAGCAAACTTTTTTTTAGAAGACCTAAACCTTCAGATACCGCTTGGTGTTTCTCATTGCTCGGCCGAGTCGGGCAAGTCCTGCAGGCTTCAAGAGACCCGAGAGACTGACAAGTGAGAGACATCGTGGATGCTTAGTCACGCTGGATTATTTGCGCTAAGGGATCACCAAGCCCGGACCTTCAACCAGGCACGTGCCACTTTCGCTAGTGCGAGAAAAAGCTGCTTCAGGGCCAGCGCACAGACCGGACCCCTGTGTTTATGCCTCATTTCACCGCTCCTGGCCCACCACCCACACAATCCAAATTCATATTCCACCACTTTTTTTTCTTCTTAGGCGTATGTGAGAAAAACATCGACAGCCGACGACGACTAACCGACAGCCTTCAAGATGGGTACGTGAAGACCAGGTCTCTTTCGGGGGCCTTTTGTGTGCGAGTGGAAGAGTTCTGAAATATGATCTCTCTCTGCGAACCATGGCATCTTTTGCATCCTGATTGAAGTCGGATCATCTTTGCTGGCGATGGGCGCTCCTCGACGAGAGAGCGACCCTGAAGCCTCAAGATGCATCTGCTTCTCTATATCAGTCGAGCAGCCAATTTGAGCATACGAGAACGAAAAGGCTGACCGGGTCTTTCAACAACACAGGTATCGATCTGCGCAAGCACCACGAGCGGACCACGCACCGCCAGGCGCCTAAGAGCGACAATGTCTACCTCCGCCTCTTGGTCAAGCTTTACCGCTTCCTTGCCCGTGAGTCCACCCCCATTCATGCTACCACTGACTCGACATTTGCCCGTTAAAGCATGCGTGTGATTGATTACTTACCATTCTTGTGTGTGTGTGTGCGTGGCAGGCCGTACCGACTCGGCCTTCAACAAGGTGGTCCTCCGCCGCCTGTTTATGAGCCGCATCAACCGCCCGCCCATCTCCCTGTCGCGTATCGCCGGCAACCTCAAGAACGGCAACGACAAGAAGACCGTCGTTATCGTCGGTACCGTCACCGACGACAACCGTCTCCTCCAGGTGCCCAAGTGCACCGTTGCGGCCCTCCGCTTCACCTCCACCGCCCGTGCCCGCATCACCGCGGCCGGCGGCAAGGCCATGACCCTCGACCAGCTCGCTCTCGAGAAGCCCACCGGTGCCAACACCCTCCTTCTCCGTGGTCCCAAGAACTCCCGTGAGGCCGTCAAGCACTTTGGCTTCGGTCCCCACAAGCACAAGGTTCGTCTACAGTCCGGGTTGAAAGAGGGAGAAAAAAGTGGTGGTAAGACTGACACACTCTATAGAAGCCGTACGTTGCCTCCAAGGGCCGCAAGTTCGAGCGTGCCCGTGGTCGCAGACGGTCGCGTGGTTTCAAGGTCTAAGGGGTGTGTATCTTGCACTCTTTGGTCTCTTGTATTTGGTTGGCGTGGGATCTTGTCAATGGCAACGGTTTTTTGGAATGGAATGGCTTTGCAATGGTACTGAAAGCCATTGCATCTGTGCAGATGATGCGTGGTCTGGCGTAGACGGGCACATGGAACCCAAAAGTATTAACGAATTGACATGCATTGCTGCCATGATTTCTAATGATATACCCTGTTTTCCGTCCAAGTTCCGAGTGATATGATACATTGGTGCATTACATTTAGTGTACATAGCCAGTTCTCTTGACTGTTCGTGTGTGGTTATGCTGGGTCTAGTATTTCCGACGTATCCAAGACAACGTCCTTCCTTCGTAGCGCCACGAAATATGCCTCTCGAGATTCCTGTCACAGTTGGTCAACATCGCATACGAAAGCAGTGTTGGTCTAGTAGTGCTTACACTTCTCGAAGACTCGGGTTTCTCCCGATGAACTTTGGCAAACAGCTTCTTGAGGGTCATCTCAAAAGCCTTGTCTTCTTGGCCCTGGTAGAACTTGCAGACGAAATGTCCCCCCACGCGGAGGGTGTCGTTGGCGAAGGACAATGCGGCTCTGCAGAGGTCCTGTGCACATGATAACAGTTAGCTCGCGCACACAAGTTCCAACTTGTTTATCTATCCCGGCTCATAGTAAGATCGTTGAGTGTTGTAGCGTGATAGATAGCCAGGGGGTAGGGTGCGAGGTGAGTAGGTTGGCCAGGTGGGAAAGCAGAGAGGGTTTTGGATAGGTTGGAGTGGAGGAAAAGGGGGGGGAGGGGAAAGTGGAGAGGAAGAGGGGGAAGGGGGGGAATAAAGAGGGGGGTAAAGAAAGGGGTGCCTACCATAGAACCAGCGTGATCCTTGAACGTGATACCGCTGGTGTTCATCATCCTGAAGTGCAGATACGGGTTACTAACGCTGTTGACACGGAACCCGGAGGTCTGGGGCCAGGGGTCTGACATGTCGCTTAACACTACCTTTTTTTTTTTTGCTGTTAGTACCCCTCCGTTTTATGTATTTGTGTCTTGTCTCTGTATGTGCGTGTGTGTGATGGGATGGGATGGGGGGGAGGGAGACGTACATCTACCAACCGCATACTATTACCCTTCTCAGTCTTGTCTGGTGTATCCGTAGGTGCTGCTGCTGTATCCTCCTGTGCAGCGGTTGAAGGTGCGGACATGTGTCGCTCCATGTCGATGTAACTCGGCCTATCATCTACCACGTCTTCTTCAACAACACCCTCTCCTCTTTCTTCTTGCACCTCCTTTCGAACCTCCCCTGGCACCACCCCTTCTTGTACCCGTCCCTCAACCCCTTCTCTAGCTTCATGTTCCTTTTGCTGGCGTCTTTGCTGCAACTGTTCCAGTTTGCGTTCCCGTTTCTGGTTGGCAACCCGCTGAGCGTCTGTGACAAGCCACTCCTTCACCAGCCCCTGCACCGCAGCCGACAGAAAATTCCCCTGTATCGTACTCACTCCCTTCGGCGGCTGCGCGGGTATCAGATCGATCCCGAGAACCCGCCCGTCCGGCTTCGTACGCTCGAGCGCGACCTGTGACCAAGAACCAGGTGCATACCCCAAATCCACCACCACCTGTCCCTTTCGGGGACTGAAGAAATGATACCTTGCGTCCATCTCCAAAAGTTTGAAGGCGGCACGCGATTTAAGGCCCTGCACGCGCGCCTCTCGCGCGAAGGAGTCCTTTCCCTGGCGGGCTTTCCATCGCGAGTTTGATGATGACCACCTAACGCCACCTCTACCGGGACCCAAAAATGTGGTCGGTAGTAATATTGGAAGGTTGTAAAGGGTCGGTGTTGACAATCTGGTGACAGGTGTGATGATGGCGCTGTGGGTGATGAAGGGTGTGAGGAGGGTGCGGGTAAGACTGTGTGAGAGACGACATGACTGCCGCCGCGTCCATGCTGATATTAATGACGGCTTCATCCCTGCCTCCTCCGAACTAAAAAAAAAAAAAACCCTAGACGACGTATGCTGAGCAGATATCACCGTATAAACCGAATCTAAAGGAACTTGAACATTTCGTGTGGTGTTTGCAGGTAATAATGCATGATATTGATCTTCATGTTCTTAAGTGAGGTGGACCCCCTGAATGAACTGAAAATTAATTGGTGACATGGATAAGCTTATGCAACTAACAGACATACGGCACCGATAGACGTGAACCACCACCATCTGCATCAAAGCACGGTGCACGCACTCCGTTGCGAATAAGGATTTGAACAAGGCAGCAAAAATAGTAACTAAAAGCTACTTTCTCAAACGTCGCTGATATGTCTGTGAATCCGTGGATACAGATGTCATCACTTTGATGAAGAGCCAAAAAGAGTCGATCGAGCTGGGACTCGAACCCAGAGCCTTTACCAGCTGGAATGATTGAAGGATTCTCGTCCGTCCACTCACCGGAAAGTAACGCGCTACCATTGCGCCACCCGACCAATGATGTCTTGCTACGAGGTTAGAAGAGTATATCATCGCGACACGGAAGCTCCCAATTGCCATTGCCAATCCTACCCTTGCCATCACTCACAGTGCCCCTACTGCGTCAATGTCTCATCAGCACCGTATTCCAGTCCTGTGTCAAACTGAGACATTAAGTCTCTGCTGACGCCGTTGTCTCCTGTGCCATGCGCCAATCCACAGGAGCGCATAGTCATCTACTCGGATGCTCTATAGAGATACTTTCAGCTGGTATCTCCTGCTGTGAAACAGAGACGTATTTCCGCAATTCCGTCCCGCACTCTTCTGATTCTCCGACAAGCTTGCACGTCGCGCAGGACTCTGCTTCCTCAGTGCTCTTGATAAACCACCCGCTGACAATCAGCGTAAAGATCTTCCAAATCGCCTGCAGAATGACCAGGTCTGCCACCAAGACGGACACGAAGAGCGTCCCCGGCGGCTTCAGTTGAGGGATCTGGCAGACGTAGTCGGCGGTCAGCGCCGACGCATTGACTCCAAGTCGGACACTGTCGTCGTGGGTCGGATCGAATGTGTGGTCGAACGGCTGGACCTCCTCAATGCCCCATCGGAACGCGTTTCTCAGGGTCTGGTTGTAGTGCGTCAGGTTCGCGCTGAGCTGGGCCAGCAGCTCTGGCCTCGCGAGCATGTTTGGCATGTCATCGTCATCTCTGCCGAGGTCGGCCAGGACGCTGAACCACATGGCCTTCCCAAGCGCGTCCACCGGGTACCAGATGCTCAGCACGGGCTTCGAATTTGACGCCCCGAGAGCGAGCTCCGGGATTGAATTCACATCACACCAACTGAAATCGTGTGCAATGCCGGTTGCGTTGAGGAAGGGCAAAAAGCAGGAGACGGCGAAGAAGTCGCTGCTCGCGAACTGGTCTGCAATCGAGCCCGCGCGATTTGTAGTGTTGCGCCTCAGCGTCACCACGCCTTTGTTAAGCGGGGGGTCCATCCGCACGCTCTCGTCGTAGAATGCCTGCGCCGCGTATCGCGAGCAGATGGCGAGAAGGGAATATCCCCAGTACAGGCTAGGGCTGGTGGTCGCGTTCGGTCTCGCAAAGGAAGAGGATGGCTCATTTGGGGGCGGGACCGGATCGAAGGAGGTGAACATCTCGAAATATGTGCGGGGGCTCCCATTCTCAGGCGAGTCGGTACCAGTATCCACGAAGCATTCGGTAGTCGCGGTCAAGGCCACGCCCATTGCGGAGAGGGCGATCTGTCCGGCCGTCCGATCGGGACCTTCGAACAGTATCGAGACGCTAGACACGTTGCATTTCTGAAGCGGGTAGTTCTTGTATACCAGCGAGCCCAGGCTAATCTTTGTCTCGTTTGGGTCGTCATCCTTGTATTGCCACGCTGATGATAACCGGTGAGCGAGCACGCCATTGTTGGTATACACAAGGCTTTGAAGTGGTAGGTTCGCCGGAGCGCAAGATGGTGTCGCCCCAACTAAGAATGATGGCCATTTGGAGTACCAGAGGGAGTTGGCCTCAGTCGCGGCAGGGTTTGGACTGGAAATTGATATGAGTTGATAATCTGTCGCTGCGACGTTGAGGAACGAGGCTAGCGCAGTAGCTATTATCGCTCCCACAAGGGTTACCGGCGTGAATCATCTGAACGGATAACGGCGTGTGATGTTGAACGAGAAGAAGGAGCGGTGAGTCATGGCGAAAATTTTGACGGCTTTGCGGTAGGTTCTCGCATGGCCTTGGAGCTGCAGAAAACTCACCGTAGGGCTGCAATTCACAGAAGTCGGGCCAGATTCTAAGATATAGAGGCCCGGCGGCCGTCTTGTGTAACATTGACCCTTGCCACTGCAGCTGAAACTCCCTTGCATTGTTCGCGTCTGACAGATGAGGCGCGACCGTATGCATTGGACTTAATACTTGGCCACTCGGGTGTGGCCGTCTCAGAAGGCGCCTGGAATTAATAGCAGCTGCGCCTCTCTATGTGCAGTGCGCTTATCTTCCCAATCCGAGCATGGGAAGCAGAGTCCGAAGCAGCCATTGATTTGATCGGCTACCTTTCTTTTTGACCGGTCGGATTGTCTCTGACAGCCATCGCAGTCGAAAGAATACCTGTTGTGTCAGCTTCACCCTAACCTCAGTTAAGCTCAACTGTCAGACTTGCCAATAGAGGTTAGCCTTTGGTTAGTTCAGGGGTATCGTCAGGGGTTTCAACCTCGGCCATCGTATTCCATTGTTTACCTTGGCTATTGGAGTCAACAAACCTGTATATTGAGGCCTTCTTCAACGGTCTCCTTTTTCCTTCTTTCGAGGACTTCATCCATATCTAATTCAATCACTTTCTTCAAGTTGCCCACTGTCGACATCAACATAAAAAAACCAGGAAGACAAAGGAAAATCTGAAATACTGCAATGATGATGATAGTTTATAATTGGCTCGTTTTAATCTGGTTTGCTTACGTAGAGGTGCTGTTGGAAGAAATAATTTAGGGGTAAGAAAGAAGATGGAGACTGAGGTGTGGGGGAAACTTAAGAGATTAAGAAGTGAGCCTGGACATTAATAAATGCTTAACTGACGTCATGTAAACGTCCAAGTTAACGGGAAGAGCAACGGGAGAAGGAAAGGACGACCGTGAGACACACCCAACCCCACGCAATCCGGGCCCCGTCGAACAAACCAACACACGAAAGGCACCGATAGATGTCAGTGACTAAGGTACCTGTTGCAACTTTACCTACATGTACATACCTTAAGCTCATTGCTTTGCTCAACGAAACATGAATTACACACACCGTTAACAACCACCACGGATAAATCATACATGTCTGGGGGGTAACTCGAACGTATTTCTACGGTGAGCTAATACATGATATATATATATACAACCTGAAATCTCTAACTTATATACTTAGGTAGGTAGGTAGGTATGGGTGTTGTTTTGCAATTGCTTTTTCCGGCAGTTTTAATTCAATCTTTTATCTCGAAAGGCAATTGCTTTTTTTTTTTTCATCTTGACACGCACCCAGCCAACCCCAGTCCACCCAACAAACCACCACAGCCTCAGCTTAGAACGAAGGCTTGGCGTTCTTGAGAAGCATCTCGAAGTAGGCCTGGTTCCAGGTGCCGGCCTCGGGGGCGGGCTTGAAGGCGTCGTCCTTGCCGCAGAAGCTGTCGTAGCGGGTGGCTGACGAATCGCTCGTGCCGTCGGACTCGCCGCCGGGCTTGATCCAGACGAACGCATCGGCCAGGTCGTCGCCGGTGTCGGCGGTCGGGCGCACGCCGAAGCCGGCGCCGTTGACGTTGCACCAGTCGCCCCACTCCTTGCGGAGGCCCGTGACGGCGTTACGGCCGGTATCGATAATGGCGTGGTTGGGCATGCCTGCCGACTTCAACAGCGGCGCGAACGTGTCGACGTAGATCTTCTCGTTCTGGCACTTGTTGTACTTGGCGTCCGAGGCCGTGGAGAACTCGCCGGGGGATTGGTCCCTGGCCCCGAAATGTCAGCGAGGGTCGGGTGGGGGAGGGGGTGGACAAAAGGGGAGCAAAGGAAAAGGGGGAAAGAGAGACAGAGAGAGGAAGAGGGCGTACGTACCATGAGTTCCAGCCGGCGGTGTTGGTGGCGAACCCGCGTAGCTGCTTGGGATTGCCTCCAGCCTTAAAAGCCTTGGCGAGCTCCGCCGCGCCGGGCTTGAGGTTGGCGTCCCAGCCGAGCCAGCCGCCGTGGCCGGCATCAAGATACATCACCACGTTGGGCAGGTTGAGCTGCTTGATGGCGTAGGCGACGCCGTCGCGGTAGCCGGACGCGCTGTTCTTGCAGGCGTCCTTGTCGCTGTTGGTGACGAGGTTGGGGAGCGAGTCGGGCTCGATGACGAGCGCGAAGGCCGTGTTGGGGTGGGCCTTCAGGAGCGTGACGATCGCTACGAACTGTCAGCATCTGATATGTGAGAGGTAAGGGAGGCAGGGTAACTTACGGTCGATGTACTCGCTCTTGTACCGGCTCAGCTCGCCGACCTTGAGCTCGCCGTTGGAGGCCTTGGCGGCGCAATCACGTCCGGGAAGGTCGTAGATGACCAGACCCAGGATGTGGTCGCAGGGGACATCAGCAAGAGCGGGCTCGATCTTGGCAATGTTGGCGATGGTGTCGATCCACAGGAAGCTACCGACGTCGGCGACCTTGGCGGCAGAAGCAGCCAGGCTCGAGTCCGAGAGCTGCGCGACGGCGGCCGTGACCTCATCGCGGTAGAACTTGTTGGCGTGGAGCGTGTACTTCTTGAACGGGTTGCTGCTGGCGTCGATGGTGACAGCCGAGGAGCATCCCGTAGAAGCCTGGCGGGGTTGTTCGGGGGTCGTCTGCGAAGGCGCAGCGAGGGCCGTGGTAGCGGCGAACGCCAGCACGGCAGCGCACTGCGTCTGCGTGAGCTTCATGTTGGGCGAATGTTGCACACACTCAACACGAACAGCTGTCGTAGGGCTGATGAGGGAACGGAAAGAAGAAAAGCCAGCAACCGAAGGTGGGTGGATGGTCTTTATACTGGGGTGAATGGCCTCATCTCGCCCCCTTGGCCTTCGTCTCTTCCCATAACCCCCTGAGCAAT
Organism: Diplogelasinospora grovesii; assembly: GCA_033297225.1. Lineage (NCBI taxonomy): Eukaryota > Fungi > Ascomycota > Sordariomycetes > Sordariales > Diplogelasinosporaceae > Diplogelasinospora > Diplogelasinospora grovesii. Next base: position 120,572 of record MU853842.1, on the reverse strand, counting down.
CAATCTGGCCTGGAGATTAGACCAATGCTTGTCTCCCATTCTTCGTCTAACTCTCAGAGCCCATCCGAACGGGCTCGAGAAAGTCGCTCATCGTTCGAAAGCAAGCAATCAATCAGGAAGACAGGCCCGTCACTCGCGAGACGTCTCGGCCAGGGACTTCCGAGGAAGGACCAGAGCCGCGTTCATGATGTGCCTGATTGGTATATGGAATGCGGGGCTGATGGTAGGTGCCGTGGCTGACGAGTGGACGGATCTCAAGATGCCATCTCAATTTTCATATAGAGCCTTCATTTCTGAGCTCAGTAGACGACCGTCGGGCCGACTTTGGATTGGTCACGACTCCCTCGGGTGCCCTGGGGGTCAATAGAAAGTGTGGGGAAGGGAAGGAAGCGCCTCATCCCTGGGCAATATGAGGGATTCTTCCACATCTGTGCATGGCAGGTGTGTGTTTCCTTCTTCTACTTGGTTAGCTAGGTGCTCGTCTGGGCTCTTCCGTGTGCTCGGTGTTACTCAAGGCGAGATTTCACCTTGCAGCTACTATCGGTCTGCGAGGTTGTGGGGAAATCTCTGTGTATGAGATGGATGAGCTGGAGGGTCCATAGCTGTAAATGATGGATCAGCAGCCGTGTTGAAGAACCGTGACCTCCACTGAGTGCCAAGACAATTTGCGGAGGAAACGGGTCTGTGTTGTTTGTATGAGCTCACGCGATTGTTGCGGCTGGCGGCTGGATGAATGTCCCTGGCTCGAGGGCGGCATGGTGCCATTTGTTATAGAAATGGTAATTGGCTCATATGACCTCAGGGAACCGTTGCCTATTAGCTGGTGGGCTTGAGCGTAAAATTCGTGAAGTGCCGAGGAAATTCTGAAGGTAGTCGTTCGGTCTCGAACGCATCTTAACAATGAGTGCTATGCCCTCATATCCAAGCTACATCTACAACATCAAAGCTCATGATCGTATGAATGAATCCGGGGTACCTTCTGACAAAAGTGCGGGGTCTCCATATCTTCCATACGTTCCATGAGTTCCATACCTTCAGGGAATGAAGGTGAAGTGAGTGGCTGGCACCTGTCTCGGGTCTTTCTAAGCGCTGTCACATTTCGTACGGTATGTATGAAAGCCAAGCGGTAGTTGATGTGGCTAAAGTCACATGTCATCTGAAACAGTGCCACTCATTTGTTGGCATATAGTGCGGGCCCCATTAAGCCGCGTATTATTAGCCGGCATTGACACAACTCAGATTCACGGGATTGGCGAAGAAAGGCAACTTGCTGAATTTGTTCTGCCGTTCTTTTGAATACTAATCGCGCACGGCATCGCACCACGCCGCTCCGGCTAGTCTGGCTAAAGAAAAGAGCTGGCGGAGTTCATTCTCGGCTGTCCTTCTTCATCCGTGCTTGCCATCGGCACGGAGCGATACCTAAGCGACATACCAATGTTGAAGATCAGCTGGGTTGTCTTGAAATGAAGCGGATCGTAATAGGGCTTGAGGACATCGCCTCGTGATGCCAGGCAATGCTCCGAGCTGTGGCGTATTCCCCAATGTGCAATGCACGTATGGATCAAGACGCCACGAAGAACACGGTGGCTGATGCGTAGAGTGTGTATCACTCGCTTTCAAGAAAGAGCTACCTGGAATACCTAGACATCCTGACAAATCAGGTCAGCCTATCGTTCACGTTCTTCTTGCGGTTGGTTGGGTGGGGGGTTTTACTCTCTCTTGCTCGCCGCGGTGCTTTGTGTGACTTCAAGTTGCAGTTCAACATTTGGGGGGTTGTCTAGGATCCGTACAGCTTAATACCCATCTGTTCGAGGCACAGTTGATATAACCTAGCGACGCTAATCATGCCTTCTACTTAAGTTGTTGTGGCAAGCCGGAGTAGAATGCACCAGACGACAGTGCGATTCTCGCCACCGACAACAACAACATCGGAACGTCGGCACCATACTGTGGGACTATGATCTCTGTTCGACGGAAAGAAAGCATAGAAAGCCCAATCCAAAAAGCAGAGGCATTACATGGATCGACAGATAACGGCTACGGGCTTCCGATGATAGCCGTGCGTACGTAGTCTTGATATATACTGTGACGTGGGTCGGATAACTACCTGTACCTGTAACTTAGATAAGTTCTATACGTGGTGGTCGGTATGTTGATGCCGAGAAGGAAGTCCTCCTCCTAATGCTACGACTTGGTATCTTCACATACCTAGACTGACGATAGTCATCTTGACAAAAAACAGTGGGCAAGGGCGAAGGTTATGGAGCCGTATCTACGTGAGACGACATCAAATAAGAACTTGCCCGTACTTGGATCATATCAGCACCCGATGCTTGTTGGAAATGATACGCTATTACTAGTATCCAGTTCTAGCACCTATCTTTCAAAACTAGGCTCAAAGATAAGCACTGGAACGAACTTAAGCACCTAGAGTAAACACTACTGAAGGGAGAAGATGCCACTGGTTGTATAATTGTCCATCTATCACTGAACCATGAAACCTCATGACGCACCTGGTTTCGCTTTCCGCTGACTTTGAGTAAACCTTGTCTTAATCTTTTACAATTTTTTAGAGTGGTCCCAGTTTTCGTCCAGTTCTCCCTATCAGTACCTATGTAGTTAGTTCACTAGAGTCTTACTGGAGTCAACCCCAAGTCGGAATCACACAATGCTCACTTCCTACGTGCTTCATGTCTGACGTGAAATGGCTTGTTCTTCATAAGTCAAGCACTTTTGCCATTGCTCTAGATACGCCATAAGATCTATATATACAGTACATGGAGGGCAGATTGCAGCTCCTTACCAGCCAGTTCGCATTTTTCTACTTATGTGTCGTCCTGCCTGAAGCTGGGGGACGACGGAAGGAACGATGGGGACTCTTCGTATGCCCGCTACACCCAACTTACATGAAAGGCGGCAGCGAGAAGGGGTAGCCACCGTTCTTGATCCGGAAAACGCTGAGAAGGAAGCTGTACATGACAAACATAACACCGCCCCAAGCGAGGACAGCAACTCTTTGAGCGTTCGGGTCGGCGATTCTGGGCACCTTGACGGCCAGGGATATCACGGCGAATGACAAGACGCCGTCTGCAATAACATGTTAGCATCCTTGCATAATCATGCACGGATAGACATAGGACCAAAAACTTACACATCGCAGCCACGATCTGAGTCTCCATGCCGTACTGGTTCTGGAAGCCACCAGCAAAGTAGCTGATGCCACCGTGTCCGTCACCGGCAACATAGGGCACCTTCCTAATGTGGTTGAACATATGGCCGCTGGTGAACAGCAGAATGGCGATCAAGCTAATGGCGGCCCAGATGTTGCGGTTCTGGATAATGGGGAGCACGTAGGGCCAGGCAACGTAGGCGGCAGTCAAGCTTCCCGACACAATGACGACGGACGTGATCCATCTCATCCAGTTGATCGGCCGCTTGACGGGCGGGTGCGGGCGGCCGGGCATGTGGCGAGCGAGCCACGAGTGGACTTGCTCAGCGATCTGGGGGCCGTTGGTGAAGTCATATCGGATGGGGTCGGGCGAGGATGCGGCGTGCGGGCCGGTGGTAGGGGGGAAGAACATGAGGACGGGAGCTGTTTGGAGACCAAGCTGTTTCGCTGTTAGCACTAATCGTACTTGAAGTAGAACCGTGTATGCGTACGCTCATAAACGTGTCTCTTCCATCAGCAAAGTCCAGTGTTCCAAAGATCATGCGCGACTCGCCAGCCTTGTCGCCCTTCGTCCAACTGCGAGATAGCAGATCCCATTCTGGCTGGAACTCCCTGCACAGCTGGCATCCGAACCGAGCTTCCAACGCCGTCAGGAGAACGGCAACTGTGTAATCGCGCGGTGTGCTTGTCAGTTCCTTGTACGATGAATCGACGAGCTTGACTGGTGAAGAAGAGAGGGACTTGGTGTGGAAGTCCTTGAATCGCTCCTCGGACGACTTCTTCGCAGCGAGCGACCCAACTGCGAGAAGGGAAACGGACAGGAAAGCAGGCAGCCAGCGCATCTTGAAGTTTGGCAAAAAGAAACAGTGAAGAAACGAAAGCCAAAAAGAATGTAGAGCTCAGGCGCTGGAATAACCAATTGCTCAATTGCTCTTGGTTAGGCCTCTCTCTTGTTCTTCGTCGCGCTGGCAATTGGAAGGCTTGGCGAGGAGCTGCGGTCGAAGCTACGTCAAATGTGTCCTCATCCACAATGGACAGCTTCGACTTGCGTGGCCTCCGATTCGAGAAAGCGGGCCGTTTGGGGGACCGATGGGCTGAAGCGCACGGGCCAAGAAATGGTGGGGGAAGCGCAGCTAAGCCCCTTACGGCAGACTGTTTACTTTTGCAAATCCGGGAAGGCGCTTGGTTGCTCTGCTTTCACAGCCGCTTCTCAGCTCGACATACTGACTTCATCGGCCTCAATTGCAAGTGCAATTGTGAATCCGCGTCTGTTTAGCATTTATATGTAACTTCTTGTTTTTTCATTATTTAAGGGCCATTTCCCCCTTTCTACTACGCGTCTTCTCCGTGTATGGCGTTGAAAAGCGCGTCCCGGTGTGTCAACATGGACTCTGAACAGGTATGATGCCCCATGAAATTCTATCATTGTGCACGAACAACGACTGACACCTGGCTATGAACTAGAGGACCGAAATGACGCACACACTGGACCTAAAATATCAACAAGCGACACATCAGACCGAGCTTGTGGTCAAGGAAGAGGACGGGCGGAGGATGAAGCTGCGCAGCATGGTGCTCCGCGACGAGAATGGCTCGCTCAAAGACCAGCTTGCGCACAAGGGCGCGCAGATAAAGGCGCTCCAGAACCAGAACGAGGATATCCGGCACCAGCTCGAGAGCGCGCAGCAGCAATTCCGCCGGCAGGAGAAGCTGATGCAGGCGCAAGCGCGTGAAATCTCAAACCTCAAGGTGCGCTTGCCCCGTCCACACCTAGGGCTCATCTAGATCGTCCGCGACTAACAAATGGTGTAGGAGGAATTGACATCGCTAAGTAGCGTGACGCAAGATTCTTCGAAGATGCTTTCCGAAAAGCTTGCCCTTTCCCGGGAAGTAGCGGTTCTCAAGCCCGAAATCGAACACCTCCGATCCCAACTGTCAAATCACAAAGATGTTCTAGCCGAAAAGCTGGCGCTGGAACGCCAGCTTAACACGCTGGAGGTCGAGCTTGCCAACGAGAAACGGGCCGCACAAAAGGCAGCACAGAAGCAGGACCAAAACAACGAAGAGGAGGAAGAGCTGCGGAAACAAGTTCACGAGTTGGAGAAGCAGCTTGCAAAGGAGAAGAAGGCTGTTCAGCAAGCACAACGAGGCCAAGAGGACAAAAACACCGAGGTCGAGGAAAAGCTCCAGGGACTTCGGGAACGGCTCGTAGAAGCGCAGAGGAGTCTGGCAGCTGAGAAAGAACAAGTCCTAAAAATTACTAAGGCCGAAGAGATTAAGGCATGCGAGTTGAACGACGAACTGGAGCAGCTCCGGCAGCAACTCGCAGAGGCAAAGGAAGCTCTAGCGACTGAGAAGCGGGCCAAGGCCAAGGTTCAAGACGACAACTCGGCCGAGACAGCAGAGGAGCTCACGCAGCTTCGGGAGCAACTCGCCAATGTCGAACAGACGCTGGAGAACGAGAGGAAGGAGAAAGACCAGCTCAGGCAGCAACAGGCACAGGCTCTGGCTGATGTGGAGGCCCGGCAGCAAGCCTCTGATGAACGGCTCGAGAAGCTGAAGACCAAGCTGCGTGAGACGCGGGACGAGCTCAAGCAGTCACAAGCCGAGTTGCAAAAGGCCAAGGAACACACAGTAACAATCCCAGCCATCACCTCAACGACAACAGTACCAACAAAGAAGGCTGCTGCCGCAAAGACAGCCCCCATCGCCAAAAAGACCGGGAAACGACAGGCGGCAGAGATGAACATGGAGGAGATTGTGGTTCAGACGCCCAATGGCAACGATGACGACCGGCCAAAGCGTCCTCTTAAGAAGAGGGGATTTGACCCGTCCATCGTGGGCGAGAAGTCTAATTTCTCCATCACTCCGTTCCTCAACAAGACCATCAACCTGGACGCAGCAGTGGCGTCATCTCCGAACCCAGCTGCTGCAAAGACAGCTTCAGGGGAGGATGTGACGGTCACTCGGACGTTGCAGTTCCAAGGTGCAGAGACTACTACCACCGGTACCACTGCTGTGGCTACCGACCGTGAGGTTACCACTACTACCACAACTGCCACAGTTACCGAGGAGAAGGAGGCAGTAGCAGCACAACCGAAGGCTGTATCTAAGGTGGTGAAGCTGCAAGAGAAAAAACCACGCGGTCGACCTCCAAAGGCGGCAGCAGCAGCCAACGCAGCAACAGCGGCGCCAAAGGAAGCTCCTTCAGCATTATCACCAGCTTCGCCGTCAAAGGCAAATTTGAAGACGAAGCCGGCTGCTGCTGCTGCTGCTGCTGCTGCTGCTGCTGCTCCTCGCGCCGGTGCAGAGCCGACTCTGGAAAAGGTGGTGGAAGAGGAAGGCGGCGACGGGCAAGAAAATCGGCCAGTTGAGGTCACAGAGAAAAATGTTGTTGAAGTGAAGGAGGCGAAAGAGGTAGAGCCAAAGCCGATCAAGAAGAAGAGGAAGCTGCTGGGCACGAAAAACAAATCCACGTTGTTTGACGAAGATGACGAGGCGGAAGTTGTTGCGCCGCCTGTGGCTGTTGTTGTGGCTGGCAAGAAGAGGCCCCCCAAGGCTGGTGGTGGGGCTGGGAAGGTGGCCATGGCAAAGGGAGTCAAGAGCGTCTTTACCACGGCCGGCGCACCGGCGTTTTCACCGTTAAAGAGGGATCGGAGAGGTGTTAATGCTAGTTTCTTGGCATGATCATCATGATCTCTTAACTAACTGCGTGGTTGTTTAAACTTTGGATTGTACATTACATTAGGATGATTCGGGGGGGTTTTATGATAGAATGGAATGGGGAACAGGGGATGGAGTTTCAGCGGGGTTTGCTTTTTGGCAGTTTACGTACTTATGTTATTCATGGATTCGGGGATGGAGTTTTCTTTCTGTACTTGATGATGTTTTAGCAACAATGAGACTTATGGTTTCTTCATTACATATATCCTCTTGATTGCTTTGCTTCTGACTGCCTGACTGGTCTGCGATTAGTGTATTGTGTCTAGCGAGCATGATGCGCCGCTCACATCACCGCAGGGCCGCAGGAAGTTAGCGATTGTTAATCTGCGCATGGACAACAGGCACATGACTGATTCATAAAAAAGCTAAGTTAGGGTAGGGAACAGTACAGATTTGCGGTACCGACCTATGTAAAACATTAACTGGGGAACGGACATCTTACCAGCTTGCAACCAATCCCGTTTAATTACTTCGCCTTTTCTTTTCCTCCATTTCTTTTACTTACGTATAAAGTCACTGGTTTTATTCTCTCAAGTTTCCGAGTCACATATTATTATTAACTCTTCACCTTTCTTTCTGCCGAGTTTTGAACCCGGTCTAAACCTTTTCCGACAACGGGTTCTCAAGGAGGTAAAAAGACTTTGTTGTTTCATTGGGTCGGGTGGCGCAATGGTAGCGCGTTACTTTCCGGTGGAGTTTGACAGCAGATTTCCTCTCTCATTGGAGAATAATTCGGTGGTTATTCCCATTCCCAGCTGGTAAAGGTTCTGGGTTCGAGTCCCAGCTCGATCGATTTTTTTTTTTCATGTGCTTCTTAGGGGTCTCTCTCTCTCTCTCTCTCTGTGTAGGTACCCAGCTATGTTCGATTCCCGGCAGGACCTCACCTCTCTTAGTACCGTGGTTGTAGATATATATATTATGGGGCTAGCTAAGAAATTCATTACGATAAGAAGGATGTAAAAAGCAAGGGAAAAGAAGGAAAGAACTCAAAACGACTAGAAAGGCATATGTACTAGTGAAGACGCTAAAGTAAGTAGTCAGTCGCTGACAATACAGCCCCGAGTAGAAGAAGTAGAAAGAGACAAATGAGGAGCAGAGCAGAGGAGATGAGGCAAAATCCAGCAGCATCTCTTAACAAGTTACGAGGAAAAGGCAAAAGGGGGTTTATTATAAGCGCAAGGCTAGATCTAGAGCATTTACCCTGTCCGGGGGGGGCCCGGGGGGGGGGAACATGCTGTAATTATCGAGTGGAAGCGGACCGGATCCCTGACACACACACACAGTACGGTGTATTTATTGGCTAGATAGATAGAAAAAAAAAAAAACATTTACATACAACACCAGGGATTCATTCGCTCGTCGTCAACCGACCCGACTACTGATCTGGCGGTCGCCGGCTTATTTATTCTATGGGAGAGCGGACGGGATCCCGAGTTCTCCGGCGCCTGTGGTCGTATGTGAGAGGCGAGGATCGTGTAGCAGGGGTTATATCAGCGGCGGGGCTGGGTTTAGGGAGAAAGAGGCATAGGCATAGTCCTAGCATAATAAATAGTTTCTGAGTAACAAACGCACGATGATGTATTTAACGACGGGCGGAAGAGTGTTTTCTCTTCTTGTCCGTTTTTAAACGCGATAATACGATTATAATGAGTGGATAGAGTGGTGAAGAAAACGGCTTCTGGGTTGCGTTGCTTTTAAAACTGAAACTTTTGCTTTTTTGTTGATATATCGGAGTGTAATAGGGTTTGGTTCATGGAGTTCCATAGACGGGGAGGCATTTACCCAGCAAAGCATGCATACCTATCTAAGAAGTGCCGCATAACACTGACAAACCTGGTTGGCTTCTTCACAAACGTTCCCTTGTTTCGTAGGAGCCTAACATCATGATAGTTCTAGTATGGCTGAATTTACGGGGATTTAAAAATGCTATATCTCCCTCCGATCTGAGGAAGATTCAAAGGCAGATCACTTTCGGTACAGATGTGCTTGTTTGAGTTTCAGGACGTAACTCAGCTCCCAAGGAAGGTCTGAGCTGGAGGGTAACTCATGTGCTTATACATCAAGTGATGAAAACGTCGTTGAAGGAATACTGCGGTTCAAATACGGGGTGGCCGAAATGAAGAGCATTCGTTCGGAGTTATTTGCTACGAGATATCACCTGTGGAGAACGTTGTGGCGATAGCTCTGACTTGTTGCTTCATCTCTGGTTGTGTGCATGAGTAGTAAAGGGTGTTGTTTGCTCTCTTCCATATTGTCTCGCTCTCCAAACGCTTCAAGTTGTGGAACCGGGTATTTGGTAACCTTCACTCTGTGTAAACTACCATGAAGTGATGATCGTTTAAACGTGCAGACTGACATCCCGTTAGCCACTCCATATAGAATACTGCATGCAGTGATTTGTCAGGGTCAGATGAATACACATATTAATGGTGCCACTCCAAGCAGCCGAGAAAGAGCAACTGCAGCCTGAAACTCCAGGCCCCATTGAATTCTGTCACTGTGTCTTGAAAACCCAGCCGCACCGGATGATCCTGAGTGCAGCTACCAATATATGACCACCTGCTTCTTAGGGCCCCACCTGCCCGGACAAATCTACAAAGTGGTCATATTACGGCACGCTTAATGTGTTTTTTTTCATCTGTTGGTAGCTGCCCTCGTCGTGATAGATTAGCTTCACATTGATCAAGCGACGTGCATATAGTAGATCGGCTGTGCCGCCGACAAGGTGCCGATTGTATCCCGGGACCGAAGACGCGCGTATTACTCCCCTTTGAGACAAGAGGCTGGCTGTTGTTTGGAAGCGCTTAAACGCGAGTAAGGGCCACTCTGCCGCCTTGGAACCTGCCTACCGTGACATCGTGCAGCAATTCTGCCCTCGTTCACAGACAGCTGAGAACTATCTCCGCGCTGGTCTGATTAACTCTTACAGTAGCTGAGTAGATCCACGTTGCGGGGGGAGTGGAGGTGGAGACGCGGAAAGCCGATATTGTGACTTAGCGAAGCGAGAGCAACCGTGTAAACGACCTTGATCCACCTGTACATACGGAGTACAAGAACCTTACGCCTTGTAATGCCTAACTATGTAGGCTGCGTTCAGCTGGGGAAAACACAGCCAAGTCCAGGAGAAAAGTTACCGGGAGGCAAGGAAGCCAACCTTCACTGTTCTGGCCTCGCTCAAGTGCCATTAATTATGTGGCGTTTCTCTTTCTCACGGCTTTGTTGTTGATGCCTTTACTTGAGTCTGTACCATTGACAGTAATTAGGTAGTATTAGATGAAAAGGCGGCAATGGATAAAGTAGGTAGGCACTTTAGACCATGCAGTCGGGGGGCACGGCTCCATGGACGCGGATCTGCCACTTTACTCGACCCGACCCAACCTTCAAGGGGGCGTTTTACTTGCGCACCCGGGGGCGTTCGGGACCGGTTAAATGCGAAGGGAATACGCCAGTGACGCTTACACTAGGATACCACCCACACTAGCCACGGGCAGTGGGCACGTTGAGATCGAGTAGTGGCTCTCGGTACGTAGTTACCGCTTTTACGGTACTTTTGCACTTCTTCTCTTGTCTGTGGCTTATTACCAAGACCTCTCAATTGAACTTACCGAAGGGTAGCAAACGGTAGGAATCGAAGTAATTATGCCAATGATGGGCGAAGCTTACCTGACTTAACTTACCACAGGTTTATTGCCGCAAACACTTCCCTCCCAATCCATTCCACCATCACACAGATTGTGTTGATTGTGTGTCGGTTGGATGTATGTACATAATACCTGAGTGTATGCATGGCATTTTTTGTAATACTAAGCCGGCAGAAATATAAAGTTATGCTAATACCGCATGTACGCACCGTGTAGAGCGGAAGGATCAAAAACCTTTACCTTTCGTTCCTCGCTTGACAGGTGGTTCAGTTCCTTCACACTCAAGATAGAATTTCCCTGCCCGAATGAACTACTATATAACTGAATGCAACGCGGGCAAGGGCCGGGTTGCTTCATTTATCCAGTAAAACCCAATTGGACAATCTTTTGCTAGCCGTCCTCCCGGACGCCCGGTTTGTGCATTGCATGAGAACCCCAGTAAGGTCACGGTGGTAGCCCACCCCACTCCTACCCCCCCCCATCATACCCAAACCACCAACACCAACCATATTAATGATCAGAGTGAGCAATGGCCCCCCGGGGGGGGGGGGGGGACACTCAGCACCCAACAATCCATAGTCAAGCTTTGGTGTTGTGATGGCGTGTGTGATGGTGTGCAAGGACATAGGCAGAAACAGGAGCTCATCAGAATGATGAGGGCGCTCAAAATGTGGGGCTTGTTGTTGGTCGTTTACGTTAGGTAGGCGAACGAGAGGGGCCAAAAGGATCCCGCCCATAGCAGGTATTAAGCGGTGATGGAGGCGGAACACACGGCCTCTTGCACAAGTTCCTGACAGCGATTCACCTATGTTTTGGTCTGTACCACAGTATGCATGCAGTTCTATCGTAGGAGTCGGATGAGCGGGTTCTAGTGCTGGGCAGACACTGGCAGGTAGCAGGTAGCAGGTAGCAGGTAGCAGGTAGCAGGTAGCAGGTAGCAGGCTACGTAGGCAGACGAAGGATCGGGTTGAGAGATCCGGATCGTCTTCGCGCGCCTCCATCGCGTCCAATCAAGTCAGAGTTTTGTGACGCAGCTCGAGTTGTAGTGGTCCAGGGCAAAGCTTCTGCGAATCCTTCTGGAAGATGTAGTCCGAGCTCTGCTATTACTGGTAAAAGACGTATATACACTTCTACGCAAACATTTCGTGTTGGTGGATTGTCACAAACAATAGGCTCAGTTTAGGGCATTAGAATTCTCGTCAGATTTCGGGTATACGCGTAAGGTAGCTAGCTACATGCAACTCTCTTCCATACGACATTTCATATCAGGGCATTGTTAACCTTGTAATAAATCATCCATCCATGTAAAAAAAAAAAACCGACTGCAGTTTTTAAACACGAACCTCGTTGGAGGTATCATTAGTAACGGCAGTCTTCTCGTCCTGCTCGGCAGTAGCGTCGTCCTCGCCAGCGAGGTGGCGGGCCTTGGCGGTCGCCGCATCGCCACCGACGATGGCGCCCTCGCCGTCGAAGAACTTGACAATCTCCTCGAGGGCGGTGTTCTTGGTCTCGATGTAGTACTTCCACACCACGAGGAGCTCGAAAGCCAGCCAGCAGCAGTAGACAATGTAGTACTTCCACTTGATGTCGAGCAGCGCGATGGGGTTGACGTACTGGTTGAACCAGAGCGACAGGTCGACGCAGAAGAACATGACGGTGATGCCCTTGGCGCGGATCCTGTAGGGCAGGATCTCGGTCGAGTAGGACACCAGCAGGCCGCAGAAACCGAGGTTGTACATGACGTAGTAGATGAAGATGAACACAATCACCGTGTTGGCGGAGGCGGAGCTCGGGTCGGCGTCGTAGCGGGCCAGGGCGATCGTCGTGACGATGAACGTGGTGAGCATGCCGATGGTCGAGGTCAGGAAGAGCGGGCGACGGCCGAGCTTGTCGACAAAGAAGCAGATGCCCACGGCGGAGACGAGCTGGACGATAGACAGGTAGCCGTTGATCTCGAGCTGGGTGGTGCTGTCGGTGATGCCGATGAGCTTCAGGACCTGGGGCAGGAAGTAGGAGACGATGCCGTTGCCGGACCACTGCGAGAAGAAACCGATAGACACGAGGATGATGAGACGGTGGCGGTTGCCGGGCGTGGCCCACAGCTCCTTCCACTCGGTCGACTCGTATTCCTGCTCGAGGGCGATGGTCTGCTGGATCTCGTTGTACTCGACGTTGATCAGCTCGTCGTCCATGTCGCCCTGGGCGTGGACGTAGGCCAGGATCTCCTTGGCCCGTTGGTGCTTGCCCTTGGAGATGAGCCAGCGGGGCGACTCGGGCACGGTCCAGATGAAGATGATCTGCACGATCGAGGGGATGGCCTGCAGCAGGCAGGGCACACGCCAGGCCCACTGGCCCTCGAGCGTGTTTGTGCCAAAGGCCACCCACGAGCCGACCAAGCTGCCCAGGTACCACAGCGTGTTGTAGATGGTGCTGTAGATGGCTCGGTGCTGCGGGTGCACCAGCTCGGCGATCAGGAGAGGAGCAGAGCCCTGTGTCCTGTCAATTTTGACTCTTGTGATACGAAACCCGGGGGGGGGGGGAGAAACTCACGTGTGCGATGGCGATACCGAAACCGAGAATCAGACGACCAACGATGAACAGGGCGACGTGGAAACCAATGCAGATGAGAGCGACACCGCAAATCATGATAGAGCAACCAATCACGACACCAGTTCGCCGACCGAGGAGATCAGCAGTGTAGGGGACGATAGGGATGGCGAGCAGTGAACCGATAGACATGGAGGCAGCGATGAGGCCGAGAATCTGACCGTTGGGGTTTCCGAAGTCTGAGCAAAGTCATCAGCAAACTCGTCTGAAGGTCCCCGGCTGAGAGAGAGCAGTGAACTCACTGTCGTTCCAAGCCTGAATCGACTCAAGACCGTTCATGAGCGAGCCATCGTAACCGTTGGTGGCCGACGTGAGCATGGCAGCCCACAGGGTGAGATACACAGTGCGCATCCCCTTCATCCGCCACCATTGCACCTTGGGCCACTCGCGGCCGCCGAGTGTGAATGTGTCCTTGCCCATGTTGCTGGTTGCCCTTCCGGAGGATTGTCGCTATCACAACTCGGTCAAGGCTTCTTCTGCGTGTAGCACACGATGGACGGGTTGGAAGACAAGAGCAGAAGGGGGTCTCTTCATGGGATGTCGAGGGGGTATTTAAGTAAATTAAGCTACATGGCGAGAGAGGCACGTTGGAGCTTGGAGGCCAGACCGAAGTACCTACCCATGTCCTTTGCCTTGTCATGCTTCCCCCCCGCGATGCAACTCTGCCGAGCTCTAGGCTGGTCTGGGGGATAAAACGACCCATCGACTAAGCAACCTCGCAACCAAGAACCAAGACACGGCCAAGCGCTCTCAAGCATCTGCAAGCACACCAAGCTCCATCCACCAAGCTTTTCGTGGAGAAAGCGGGACGCGGGACGGTACCAGACGCAAGCGCGGGCACATGGTCGGCCGGGGTTTGGAGAGGTGGAGGCGTCAATGGCGCCCAGTTGTGTACGTACCTTTCTCCTCTCTTTCAACGTGCAAGGGGGGGCGTGAAGCCACCATCGGCTCACCGGACCGATCGTCGGGGGGTGCCTCGATAGGCTTGCTTGGTGATGGGCCGATGGCTGATAGAGGGCAGCTAGACACTTCCAGGAATGGCCGGTGGAACACGAACAGACTTGAACAGGCCCCCGTCCCCGGTCTCTTGGCCCGAAACGCGGGGACTTTTGGGGCCTCATTGGCAGAGAGCCGTTCGCAGGCCTGCAAAGACACGGCGGGCACGGTACATGTTGCCAAGCGCTTTGCTCACGCAAGCAGCACGCAAGGCGGGTGTCGGTCCGATAGTGCTGCACAAAAGCAGCAAAGGCTGAGAAAGCACATGCAGTTGACCGATGGCCCTTTAGTTAGGGTTGGGGTTGGGTCCTGAAGCATCCGTCAGCATTAGGTGATATCTTGTGCGATTTGTGCTGCCCCAAAGTCCAAGTGGCGCGTTTGCGGGCAATCAATTCGAATCATGGAGTCGTGCCGTTGTCACTGACCGAAAATTTGGAGAAAGCTCCGGTTTTTTCGCTGTCAATTTGTCCGTCTCCATGCTCATGTCTCCATGCTCATGTCTCCATGCTCGAGTTGGGGCATCATGGTAAGCTATTCCCCAACGAGGAACGAGCCTCAACTTCACCCGGTGCTAGCGTCCGTCCCATAACCCCGTTAGGCAAATGCTGCCGGTTGCTGGTCCTCCGCGTTGCCCCCATCGTCACAAAGAAGCTATGTATCGTTTCAGGTGGAGTCAAGCTAGCATCAACTGCCATTTCATCAGCTACTGGCAAGTCGCAAGACCCTCTGTAACTCTGGGCCTTGAATTGATTGCACAGATATGAAGATCCAAGCTGAAAAAGACTCTCTTCATGAACGGTGCGGCGTAGGCCGCGGCACAGAGCGAGAGATGTTGCCTAAAAGGGCAAGGGAGGGTGGCCCTGTCTGGTCGTGGCTGTCTTGCCTGCAGCCGAAGCGAGATCCGAAAACGAACGGCCCCTAAAAGAAAAGGCCCCTCGCATCTCCAACCTCGCACTGTAACTAAACCACATGGAGGTGTCTGTTGCTCGTTTTCCATTTTCTCGCTAGTGCTTGGCGGCAAAAACTGGACCTCAGACGGAGAATGCCAAAATGCCCATGGGGTACGGTACGGGGAGAATGGGGAAAACGGGTCCTTCCATTGGCGGGGGATCGCCGATAGCCACCACGTTTGAAATCACAACGGAGCCGACTTTTCGCGGAACCAGCTTTTAGGTCCCTAGGTGATATCGTTTTTGCCTCCACTTAGACGCCCTTTAATTGACTGGCTTGAATCGCGAACAAAAACGTCGACAGTGTCCTGACTGATCTCGAACCAGGTAAATCCCGTGGACGCTTGTTGAAGGTGAGATTGATTTAGCATATCGACAGGGACCAATTTATCCGGAAGTGGCGACTAGCTTCTTTTTTTTTTTTTCTAGCTGGCTGGGATATTTCACACACCCACCGCAACACTGAAAACCCGGGGAGCTGGGAATTGATGAAAGGTTAGCCGACGGTTAATACGAGAAGAAAAAAAGGTAAGTGGTGTTAAAGAAAAAATAGGGCCGGCCACTAACACCCATCTCCCAAAATTTGGTGGCTGATTTGTTAACGTGTGGTGCACCACTCTCGAGAAGTCACTTTACCCTTTACTAGCGTTACGCCCCCATCTTTGCAGCACACGCATCTCGTGGCAATCGCCGCTCAGGATCGTTTAACGTTTAACTATTAGTTCCTCCGGGTAAAGTGAAGTTAGGTTTCACACCCTCTTTTGACGGTGTGGGAAGTTGATCATAGCCGGGGACCGTTTTAGCTTTGTTCTAGGCGCGTATGTACGTACGTACCTATCACGCTTTGTGAGTGCTCGAATGACGCGCTCTCGGTAAACCTACCGGTGAAACGGAAGCAGAGCTGTGGCTCGCTCACGTGCTCACGCAACGGTTACATCTTTCCGTCAAGGTAGGTCGAGGGCCGGAGCTGAATATAGCACAGCGCAGCTTTTGCGCTCTGATATGCGGGCCAGTTTTCGTAAGCTGCTTTTATGTAGCCATGTGCTTAGGTCTCCCATAGAGCAAGACATTAGAAGGCAAAGCTTCACAACGAAGTTCAGACACTCTGGTATGCACGTAAAGAATAATGATGAGCCCTCAGAAGAAATAACGGAAGCAGATTGTACCGCTGGAATGGTAACGAAAAAAAAAGAGAAAACGAGATACGGTAGTCTGTGTAGATATACATCGCCGAGCTGCACCGCGTCTTCTTCGGGACGTAGCCTCCGCGGCGACCCGCGGAACGAAAGCGAACTGAAAGGGGCTGTGCAACCGTATCGTGGCACTACCACTGCCATCAGGCGGGAGAGATACCAAGGAAAACAACCGAGAGGCTCGCCAAGACACCATGGCAGTTTAAGTTTACATCCCACTTGTGTTGGGACTGCTGGGCATCTAACATGTGGGTCAATGATATATCAACTTCAAGTGTTATTTCAGACTTTGAAAATGTCTGTCTCATCGCCCAGTACGTTGGGTAAGGATGACAGTAACCTGTGTGGCTGAGACTAGAGCTGACAGTCATAGACTCACCTGTGCATGCAGTCATGTTTTCCCGAAACTGGGTGAAACTTCAGGTCTGTTTCGTTCTGACTCAATTTCAGTCAGAAAGTCAGAAACCCACGTGTAGTCTTAAGGAAGCCATTATCGGGAGCTCTCATGTCAATAAGACTTACTTTCAGCCCATTTTCATTGTGAAAGGTACCTGTAGGTGTTAAAACGCGGCACTTAAGTTACCCTAGCCGTTCTATGGTAGTTGGTATTTTCGAGCTATATCGCGGAATGATCAGAGGAGTTTAGAAGAAGCAGAGAAAAACACGATATATGTAATCTGAAATAGCTGGATGATAATACTCCTCAGCGAGTGGAATACTCCGTACGTGCTTTATAACCACACCCCCATAAGCTAGGGTATTTTGCTTTGTAATCACTTTATGGAAGTGAAGGGTCTTGGGTTAAATATGGGGATTTTAAAAGGTAGGTACTTAGCGTAAGAGTTCAGTACGGTGTTTTTCTGTTCGGCTTTTTTTGTCCCCTAGCTACGTAATTCAGGATCTATTACATGATGTACTCTAGCAGACAGACCTCGCAATGAAGATAAGATATGCAAACTCCCCATGTCATACGCGCGGCAGAGTCAGAGTCTCCGATGCATGGGACAAGAGTAATTACATCTCTGCGCACTCTCAAGTTGGGCGCCGAGGAGGAAGTGCAGTGATTCTCACGGTCAAGTCAGTATGGCCGTGCTATTAACATGTACCTGTATGCTGTCACAAAACGTCCTTCCTTCGCTCTGAGGCTGTTGATTTGTTTTCTGCCAAGTCTTTTCTGCGGATTTGAAGAGTTGCGGTGAGGAGGATGAAGCAACTAAGGTAGCAGATTATGTGTTTCCTTCGTCTCGTCAGCAGCATCCGTGGATCTTGTTCACCATGAAGGACCTCCCATGCAGATTGTAAAGGCTCAAGCTACGGTTACTTATGACGTAAAATTACACAGAATGAACATCGCCCAGAATTGGATAGAGATCCCGTAATCAGCAGGGATATCTCCTGGCTACAAGTAGTTTACTCCTTTGAAGCTGTTATGTGGTGACCCGCCCAAGAAGTTGTGTCGTGAGGAAGCCGTTGCCTTGACAAGCAGAGTTTCGTGTACACGAGTCTCGCAGCAGAGACACAAGGAGAAAAGCAACAGTACCTAGTTAGTTTATTCACTGTTGCGGGTTGAGGGGGTTTCTGCTCTCAACACCTAATCTCTACTCCACCCTTGCTGACAGTAAGATATTTAACCCCCTTATACGGCTTGACCGTCTCTCCCAGCCCACGACTCTTCCTAGGGTCGATTAGAATGCTTTCCACTTTAATCCCGCTGGCCAACCACCCCTTGACCGCGAAGCTAGCGGACGCAGAGCTAGGCATGAGTATCTTGTTCTGCGCAGCCTTCCTTCCGTCCTTCTCTTCGTCCGTCCCTGCCGTCTCCGCTTCCTTTTCTGCCTTTGCAGACGTTGAGCTGCTCTGGTATGGCTCGTCGTACGAGTACGAATTAAAGCCGAATCCAGTCGGGTCAGACTCTTGCATATCTTCCTCAGTCACCTGTCCAACGACCGTACACCGTAGCCCGAAATAGGATGTCCCTGAGGCCAGTTCTTTATCTGGGATATTCCACTCCAGAAACTGGTCTCCCGGGTTGTATGTTGCATCCCCTTTGCTCGGCCGAATCTCTGACAGATTCCGCACATCGGCTGGGAGCGGCACCATTACCTTCAGGCCTTGCAGGGACGGGGATGCTTGCGTTCCTGGTTGCAGTCCACCAAATCCCCGTCCCGCCCCTCCAGGCCCTCTCCCGGAGAGTGCGGTGCTGCTGTTTGCTGCGAAGAACTTGTTGACGTTCAGCCTGACTTCAAAGTCTGACCCAGATGACCCCAAGCAGGTCTTGATTTCAAGGTTGACGGGTAGCTTGAGGGAGTTGGAGTTTAGACTGCCGGTCTTTCCATTCGTAAAGGGCAGCAGGTCGACCTCATACCCGGCGAGAATGAACCGTCCGTCGGGGGGGATAAAGCTCAGCTGTCCGGGCTGTTCCCTCCACCTGGCCAACCGTACACACGGATGGAAGACAGGTAGCTCCATGATATTGCCCAAATTGTGCTTGCCGGAAGGACTTGTGAGCGTGAGCATGATATCTGGCACCCCGGACACCTTGGATGTGAAGGCGATGGTGCCATTTGCGAAAGCTGCGAGTGGTCTCCCGGAGGGTGCTAGCGTCACGGAGAGTGTCTCAACCACGTCCGCGTATAGCTCGTTCGAAGTATGTCTCACGTTCGCACGACGCCATGGTAAGGCGGGTGTGTTCTGGGCTATAAGGGAAGGCGCATTGAAGGTGTTGTTATTAGTTCCGAACGATGGTTTCCTGAGCTGATGTCAGCCATTGATCCCCATACGGGGTGGGGGCGTACGTACGTGGGCAGGTTGAGGTTGCCGAGCAGCTTCCCCATGAAGCCTTCCACTTCTACCAAGTCTCGCAGTGCGTTTGGCTCTGTCGTGCTAATCGTCCCCGCGTCGCACATCTCCGTCAGTAGCTGGGCCACTACATCGTAGTTGCTCTCGATCTTGTGCGCCAGCAACGGCGCCCCAAGAAACTCTTCGAACGCATCGACGACCCGGTGGAGGAACTCGAGGATGAGAAGCGGCTCGACCTCAGATGAGCTTGTTACAAGAAAGAGGAGGTTCGCATGTGTCAGGCTGAAGACTAATGTGGGCGGGTTGGTGTTGGAAAGGTAAATGAGGTTCGGTCGTGGCGCTGGATGTTCGAGATAGAGGGGTAGCAAGTGCGTCGCTGACAGTGGCCGCGATGTGTAAGTATGTGATAGTATCGGGCTGCTTGAGGGGGGTTAGCGGGGAATTCCCTTAATAGCTCCATGGAAAAGCATCTAAGCTTACTTGTGCTCGTCGTAAATGTGCAGCGCTTCAATGACACCGTTCATGGTGATTTTCTTCGATGTCGGGTACTGACTGCACCAGAGCTCGTCACCTGGAAGCACTGACGCAATGTGCCCGGGCATCTTGCCGTGCTTGCTTGGCGCTGTATTCCGGGCGGTGGATGGCGGCAGTTCTGGCAACGCGGTTTGCAGTGGTGCGGCGCGTTCTCCCCTAAAGCTCTGAATGGTTGGTCGTGGAGACAGCCGAGCTGAGGTTCACTATCAAACTATAGAAAATCCACGCAAAATGGCCGGAGACAAGATTCCATCAATACATGCGCTAGACAAGCCTGAGAAGCTTGAGGATTTGCTAAAGCAAGACCGTGGGGATGACTGTCTACCCTGCAAAGTCGTAGGTGAGTACAGTCAGCTCGGATATGTGGCTAGAATTCTCCTCTAATAGATGTGATCGTAGGTGGTGGTGCATTCCTAGGACTTGCTGCCTACAGCTATTTTTCTGGGCAGTCACAGCTCGAGAAGCAACGAGCCAAGATCATCGCCAGCAAGTCTATGTTTGGTATGCGAAGCAGGAGTTTGGCCATTACCGGCATCTCACTCGGGCTTGCCTGGCTAGGCATCTGGAGGCTTGTCAAATAAGTACCTTATCGACACCCGTCATGAATGAACCACCACTCCACTCAGCATGGCGAGATCTCCCACCGTCGACAGACTTGCGGACGGGACGAAGTTCTGGGATGAGGGACAACCCAGGATGCACCCCAAGCTGGAGCCGCGTTAACCAGGAAGGAATGCAGGATGCAGGAAGGGTTCACGATCCCCAGGTGTGAATGCAGTCTACCTTGGAGAGATAGAAAGCAACGCCAACCATGGAACAACCGCAACTTGTTTCACGACCTCGTTTTCAGGATGGATGCCGCAAGGGGGACTCTCATTATTGTATATATGTATGTACACCATCTGTAAATATTCACACTCTCTATCTTGCTAGAGCGAGCTGATAACTTCGAAAGTTAAGAGAACGGCAAAAGAAATCGCGATGCCATTTCAACCATTGAGCGTAATTGGTCTTCGACTGACACTTCGGTGGCATTGCGGGCCGCGGCACAGCTTTACACCTGCTAGGACAGTGCGCTTCGCTGTCCGGAGACTGTGAGTTTCCTATTCGGGAATTCTCCCTGTCAAATCTGTAGCAATCGGCCTTTTATCCCGAAACCGACGCTGATTCTACAGAAAATCTTACAACCCGGAAGCGGCTTATCTCCGGCACAGTAACCCGGACTCATTCGCCCGATTCCAGTCCTATGTCGCGCGTTCCTTCCACATCCGCTATGAGGACCGTCACTTCCTTCAGCAACCGTACATACGGTCAGACCTAAATATGGGCAGAGCCGGAAACTTTTCCTTCCAAACCCAGAAGCATTGGGATCCCGCAGAGTTCCCAAAGCATTCACTCACCAAGTCAGCCAAAGCAGGGAACTAACAAGGGAACTCATATCTCGGCCAGTTGCATCTCCTTAAGGGGAAACTCCTGCCCCCGTCCCCTAATCGGGGCTTACTCTTTTCCGCAGCTACAACTATCTTTCAATCAGAGCAGCTCATCATCCAAGCGACATGGCAGACCTGAGGGCATACACGCACGTCTTCCGTGCCGACATCAAGTCGGCCAGTGGCCAACAGCAGGCGCGCGTGTACAAGCGCACGCGGAATCCGGTGTCATGCTTCTCGTGCAGGGCACGTAAGATGAAATGCGACCGGCAGCATCCCGTCTGCGGCGCTTGCTCAAAGCGGGGGGATGATGCTGCCTGCAGATACTCTACGAGTTCACTGCCTGCCTCAACGGGGGCTAAAACTGGAGTGGGAAATGAAAGCGCTAAGGAACAGAAAAGGATGTCGTCGGGAGACAACATCACTGCCTCTTCCTCTGCCCCGCCGCGCCAAGGAGTGGCACTCCGTTTGCAAAAGCTTGAGGAGATGGTTAACGGGCTCATCACGTCAAGCCGCCAAGCCACTGCCACTGCCAGATGCGACAGCAGTAGCAATAGCAGCAAACATGCTCAGAGGGACGGCATCCAGGAAGCTTCGTTGCAGACGCCGCAAGGCAGTCCTTCACCAAAAGACTGCGACTCACAGCCTGAGAGCTCTGCAGCCGGAACAGGTGGACATCTCTCCAGCTCCGGCACCGAAGTCAGCTTCATCGGGGCAACACACTGGGAGGCAATCCTGGAAAGCATCCATGACCTCCAGGCATACCTCGAGCCTGACCCCGACGATGGGGCTGAAGCTGGAGCCGAGGTCGAGACAGCAGCAGCACCCGCTCGTGTATGCCAATGGGCGGGGTCGGAGAAGCCGGACATGGGACGGACTGACAATGAAGAAGCCAGCCAAAGAGGTCCCGACCTCGTATTTGGGGCGGTCAATATCGTCACCATCAGGGACGTACTCGATGCGCTCCCTTCTCGCAGCGAGGCTGACGCTTTGCTGTCTCTCTATTTCTCAACGCGGATCAACTCCAAGGCGGGCCCGATGCTTCACCAAGCTCAGTTCCGGCGCGAGTACGAGGCCTTCTGGCAAGACCCCCACGGGACTAGTCTCCTGTGGATCAGCATGCTGTTCTCGGTGCTCGCAATGGGCTCCATAGCGTATTTCCTCGTTGAAGTCAGGGGCAGCGAGGGGCAGCTGCACCCGCACTATGTTCGACAGCCCCCACAGCACTCTCGGTGGGTTCAGTTCAAGGCGAAGGCACTGCAGTGTTTAGTTGCCGGCGATTACCTGAAAGCGAAGCCCTACTCTGTCGAGGCCATTCTCTTATACGCGCTTACGAGGGTAGTGGAGAAGAAGGACTTGGACCCTTGTCTCTGGTCCATTTTCGGGGTGGCCACGAGGTTGGCGCAGAGGATGGGATATCATCGTGATCCTGCCCAGCTCATGATACAGCCGTCGCAATCATCGCCCAGATCTGAAAAGAAGGGACAGGGGCAGGCGATAACGCCGTTTCAAGCCGAGATGCGGCGGCGGGTGTGGTTCATCGTCGAGTCCTTTGACCTCATGTACAGCCTTCAGCTCGGGATGCCTACTATTATTCAGTCGGACCAATGCGACGTGCAGCCGCCAACGAACCTGTCCGACGACGATTTTGACTTTGACTGCGTGGAACTCCCGCCGTCGAAGCCCGACACAGAGGCTACTCCGGTCTTATACTACTGCCACAAGAGTCGGGTGGTAAGAGTGCTACGCAGCGTCATGCGACATGCACTTCAGACACCCCGCCGACCCGGGTACGACAGCCGGACAATGGAGCTGCATGCTGAAGTGGTATCTGTCCAAGACAACATACCACCAATCCTACGCTACAGGCCCATTAGCTCATACTTTACTGACTCCCCACAAGGTCCATTCAAGGATTTCGATACTCTATTTCACCGCTTGGCGCTCGAGATCATGCATCTGAAGGGCCTCTGCGTGTTGCACCGCCCATATTTGGCTTCGCATAAGGAAGACCCAGCCTATGCCTTCTCGCGCGACACGTGCCGAGGTGCAGCCCTGCGCATGCTGCAACTCATCATCGACCTTGCATACGAGCTGCGCCCGGGCGGCAGGCTGCACGGTGTCGATAAGTACTTTTTGAGTAGTCTTGTCGTGCATGACTCACTGCTCGCCGCCATGATTCTGTGTCTTGATCTCAACGAGTCTCGACAGCACACGTACGTTCATCTCATGATCTTGCCTGACATCCTCTCTCCAATAGCATGTGCCGCCTTCCTGTTCTACAAGATGTGTCACGGTCTGTCTTCTCCTACAAGGGCAGACCCGAGGCTGCAGGCAGCGGCATTAACCAGGCAACCGGGATGGAACTAGACAGTGTCACCGTCCTATCCGTGTCTTCGTTCGTCTCGTATTCAGGTCAAGTGCTGATGTGGCGCAGACAGGAGGATTGGGCATGCAAACTGGCAGCCCTGCAGCGCACACACATGGTCTGGACTAAACTGGCCCATGTCTCACGCGACGCCTCGCATGCCAGCAAAGTGCTGGCTGCTATGCTGAGAAAGGTAACCGGGGCTTCGAGCACTTCTGCTGCTGTCACGTCGGCTATTGGTGGCGGTTGTCCTAATCGTGGCGCCGGTCCGTCATTCAGCTCCTCTGCAGGTACGGCACAGGCAGCAGCCACGGCAACCCCGAAGCAGCAAGGGGATTATATGGGAGAGTGGCAACACCCGAAAGACAACCAGCAGGAGCAGGAGCGACAGCCTCAGTCTCCGCCCCGGCAGTACGGTAACGGCGTAGCTTCATCACCACGCCAACCACCTCCCGAACATGGCTACGACCACGGGAGGCTTGCGCGCATGTGGAACGGAGAGAGCAACTTCCGGGGCCTCATCATGCCAACTCACTTCATTGATTTTACCGACGTGCAGCAGCAGCAGCAGCAGCAGGATCAACCCGACCCTGACCTTGGCCTCAACCTCAACCCCGGTGGCAATACTGCCGATAACTTCGTGGCAGGCAAAGAAAACGGTACAACCACGTCGTCTCATGCTGAGCACAATGCTGCAGCCAATGAGGTTGACATGTCGTTTGACTTTGAGTTGACAGATTTGATTCCGCTTGACACCGTCATGAAAGACCCTGACAACATTGATTGGGTAAGTCAAACACACAAACCCACAAAGCCGATTGTCAAGCCCAGAAGCAAATAAACAACAAAGAGACAAACAAGACAAGCGCGCATACCAAAGCAAGGCAGACAGGAGATACAAGACAAAGGCTGACTAGTAGAAAAGGACCTCCTCGATTCGTGTCTCTGGGGCAGCAATAACGACATCAACAACAACTTTGACTACAGCAACCGCATCAGCATCAGTGATAGCAATGCCAACCACGGCCAGACCAACACGAACCACGTCATACATGACACCGCCCCCAACACCGTCAATGACAGCAGACATGGCGAGGCCGCGCCGCCAGCCTCATCAGCTAATCGCGATCTTGATTACATCGACTTTCCTGGTCTCAATTCTGGCCAACACTCTGATATTCATCCTTGTGTCACTCACAGACGGCTACAGACAAGCTACGACGGTTCTGCTGGTCGCAATCCCGGTCTGCAGAGAACTGTCAACCCTGGTCACGAGGCTGATCTCCAAGTTACTCGTGGCATCATCGACAGTAATCTTCTTGGACACAGTATGGGCCCCGGCTCTAATAACGTTCTCGACGGTGGGTCTAATAGCTCTTCTGGAAATGATTCTGAGCTGCGGGCCTCTGGCCTCGTCGAAATCGGTCGTGATCCTCGCCTCAATTCACGTGCTTCTTTCGGTCTTGGATCTGGACCAAGACCTAGCCCTGGACTTGAAGAAAGGTCCGCTGAAACACTTGCTTCCGTACCTCAGCCCGGTTTTGATACTGGCCTCGGGGCTGATGTTTCTAGCAGCAGTGCTGGTTTCACCTTCAACCCCCGAATGAACATCTACAACTGAGTGAGAAAGAATAACAAGGTCGGGAGTGACCAGGGGGGGATCATCAGTGAGCGGCCGCTCACATCACACCGAAACAAGTGGCTGGCCGACTGAGCGACGGGACCAGTCAGCTGGATACGAGCCCAACCCATCAGCGAGACCCAGCGAATATGACCGAGAACTACCAACAAGGTATGAGGTGGCAGAAGTTCATTTGACAGTCTGGATTTTGGTTTCAGCTAGGTCAGGTAGCTTGAGTTCAGTTGGGGCGCAGGGAGACACAAACACAGCATCCAGCCTCAAACGTGTACACACAGATGCACCGAATGGGGCACTTCAGTGCGGAACTTGTGTATAAATGAAGCGCCCAGGTTCGGTGCAATATGAAATGGATGGATGCCTGGGCCGCATCCACGACCACAATACCATAATACACACACCGCACCGCCGCCCCCGCCATGAGAATCAGAACGATAAACAACCTACCGACACGCACTGCCGCAAGGCCGCTTCTGTTGGTCGGCCCCTTTTCTGGCCGCCACCTGGCCGGGCATTACCCGCACAGCCGCACCCGCCGCACCGACCATCAAATCGATCTCCGCGCCGCCCACCCAACGCCGCTGCCAACGTAACACACCCGTCATCGATCGCCTTCCGCCGTCGGGTTGACCGTCTTACCCGATTGTTTGTCTTACCCAAGTCCACGGAGTTGAACACAACGCCAAACACGTGTACATAGTAATCGATGTTTTGTGGCCCGATATGCCGGCCTAGTTTGTTGCTCTCCCGCTGTGCCAGTGTGCCGCTTTCCCACATCGTCGGGCTCAGCAGCCAACAATGAGAGATAGTGTGATTGACGCTCCATTACTGGTGGGCTGCTGTTGGTATCCCGGAATTGTCCGGCTGCGCCGCTATTGCACGTCGTCGGAGGACTCAAGTCACAGGTAGCAGAACCTCCGACAAGACAAAGACGAGCATGTCATCCCCAACAGCAAAACATCCACGGCAACAGTCAGCCACGTCCCAGATTTTCCTCTCGCACACTCCTCGCCGTGCCACCACACTGCTCACCCGCATGGTCGGACTCGACTCTACCAACGAGATACACTAGTTGTGTGGGTTACCGTTTGTCTGCCTCAGCCACTGCAGACTGCTGCAGTTGGTGCTTTCCCGCGCTGCGCTGCGCTGTGCCGCACTACCACATGGCCGCTTTACATAGTTTAGCGTGATGCATGTATGCGGTCTTCGTATGTGGCCGGGTATGTATGTCATGTATGCAACAAATACGCCTGCCCTGCGCGCGCGGGGTGATGGATGGGGGCCCCTGAACACGATACACACACAACTCTTCGCTCTCCCGGTCCCCCCGCTCAACACACTCACATGGCGTCACACTCTGTTGTCTTTTTATCACGCACGCACACACACCCTCTCTCTCTCTCTCCCGCCCCCGAGAAGCAACCGAAAACGGGAAGTTTTTATGGGAAAAGTAAAATGGGATTTTTTTCGCTGTTGTCACTGTTACACACACACACACACACATCCTCGAACCTTACTCACCGGCGCACATACACACACACTCTTAAACACACTATTGCATGCATGCATACCTACATACGGCTCATACATGCAAACACTCTATCTAACCTTTGCATACGGACCGTCACACACAAAACCCATGTGAGTGACGTTTTTTTCATGTAAGGTGTTCTGCAAGGTTCTGCTTACAAAGAAATGAATGAAACGGGATATTAAGGGATAGGGATTATATCGGCATGTTTTGCATATGATTGCAACCCTATTTCATATATATATAACCTCGCACGCTGCATTCGGATAGTATTTCGACATCACTGTATCTATCACAGTTTCTCCCCCTCCCCTGCGTTCCTTCCTAATGGGGGAATCCCGGGGGGGTTATATCATATCACAGTGATCACTTCACACTTGGAAGTGTGGTCAGCATCTACCACACACACACATGGTCTTCATCCAACATGTACATGTACATGTAACACGAACTTACGTTGAGATAGCTAGTATAATAGTGTAAACACAATGCATGTGAGAAGAAGGTTGTATGTATGTGATATCCAAATAGCTACCAGCGCTTGTTTATTTCATTGTGTTGCGTTGTTTTGCGTGTCTGCTTATAAGTTTGTAGTAGTGAGTAATAAAGGTAGTGAACTTTTTTATCTTCTCTCCAATGATATGACCCATGACGTGATTGCTTTGTTTTGTATGTACCGTATAAACCCTGCCACCCCCCCCTTTCCCCCGGTCTATACAGACCCCCAAGTAGTTGCAACACACACAAAAAAAAAAGCCCATCCCATCCCATCCCATCCCCATTCCATTTCCATTCCATTCCATCCCATCCCATTCTTAAAACATAAAGAGTGCTGTGACAAGACGAAGAGAGATAGATACCAAAGGAGAAAAAAAAAGTGTGACAAGGAAGAGAGAGAGAGAGAGAGAGGAAATACAGTCGGGTCGGGGGGTATTTGTTTGCATGCAGGTTTGGATTGACATACACGCACACACACACAAAACATCCAAATCCATCCCAAAAAATGGTGAACCCAATTCCACAACACACACGCGCGCGCGCGCGCGACAGCTCGCTTTCTCTTGTAGTGTAGCAACAACAACAACAACAACAACAAAAGAACCACAATTAATTATACTGGGTATCATAGGGGAAAAAAATACGAAAGCACAAAGCACCAAAAATGGACGAGAGTTAAAGAGATTAAACCCGTAATAAAAAGAGATATAAATCACCAAAAGAAATCCCAAGCAAAGAAAACTCGACGTATTTATTTGTTAGTTCACGTAGCTAATGCCTCGACGATGACCCGCCTTTTGGCCCATGTATATGCTGAAGCAGGCAACATCCTATGAGCATGTTAGTAAAATTGTACAGAAACAAAACAGGCAGAACAAGAAAAGCATACCCTTGTCACGATTGACCCGGCCCCCACGGTCGAACCCTTGCCAATCCTAACTCCCGCGAGGATGACTACATTGGCGGCTATCCACACATCGTCCTCGATGATGATGGGCTTGCCGTACTGCGGGCCGCTGTTGCCGTTGCGTCGTCTGGGATCCGTGCTGCACGTGCCCGTATAGATGGACACGTTGGGGCTGATAATGACATTGTTGCCGATCCGTACCTCGCAGACGTCGTTGATGAGACAGTTGCGTCCAATCGCCACATTGTTGCCAATCTGGATATTGTAGCCGTAATCGCAGGTGAAGGGCGCCTCCACTGTCACGTTGTCGCCTACACGGCCCGTGTGCGTAACAGGTGACATGATTGTCGGCGACAGGTGGACACCCTCCTTTGGATGAAGGATGTCACGGAACAACCGAGCGCGTTCGCCCGGAGAAACGCCGATGTTGGGGTTGGTCGAGTTGTTGAACCTCCAGCAGGCGGCATTGCATCTCTCGCGCTCCAGAACCAGCTCCTTGTCGAAGGGGTAGTAAGCCCGTCCATTCAGCATCTCCTCCTTCTCCCGGCGCAGCCTGTCGGTAGGAAATTGCGTGTGCGACAGAGCCAGCTGGGCCGTGGCCTGCACGCCGCTGGCCGGAGCCGAGGGTGGGGCAGCGGGCATGGCGGACTGAGCGGTCGGCGGACTCGTCGCCTGTCGGCCGTGCAGAACGCTGTACGGGGTAGGTTGGGGCAAGGTGGGGGTTGCCCGTGAAGAATGATGATGATGATGCAGCGGCGGTGGTTGTTGAGATTGTTGCTGCTGCTGGTGTTGTTGATGTTGATGCGGCTGTGTATGTGGCTGCGAGTGCGGCTGGTGCTGTTGCTGCTGGGATTGCTCTCGCTGGTCCGGTTCGGTCCTGGTCAGATCGTGTAAGGGTGGTACTCGTTGATAGTCCTTGGGCGTCCTTTCGGAGAAGGCGCTGTGGGTGGCGGCGCTGACAGGCGTGGGGAAGACGTTGGCTGAGGTGTTGTAGCTTGACATGGCAGAGAGCTTGTTCGTCGGGCTCATGAGTGAACTCGGCAATGTCGATGCCGTCTGTCGGTCGTCGTCGCTCTGCTGCTGGAAAGCACGGTTGGGAGGTGTGATCCGGAGAGAGGGTTGGCCGATCTTATATGGAAGAGGGTCACGCCTGGGGAGGGGTCCGTTGATGTAGGGACCCGACTGAGGCATGCCATAGGCACCAGGAGGAACATAGTTGGGATCCTTCGACTCAATGTTGACAGTCGACGGCTTGATCTCAGGCTTGGGCCACCCACCGCGCTGCGGCGGGTACCCGGCACAGACAAAGCCACCCCGTAAGCAATTGCTACCTAAGACGCATCGCAAGTAAGTAATCGTTCCGCGACACGGCACAATCGAAACAAACAAAATAAGCCTCCTTGGCCCATCCGAGAGGCCAACACAGTAGCCAGCACAGTGACCTCATACGGCGGCCACCACAAACAAACAAAAAAATGCAGAAAAAAACAAAAACAAAGGGAGCCCAACTCACATTCAGGCTTCGTCTCGTCACACTTCTTCTTTCGCTTCCTACATGT
Source organism: Diplogelasinospora grovesii (assembly GCA_033297225.1). Taxonomy (NCBI): domain Eukaryota; kingdom Fungi; phylum Ascomycota; class Sordariomycetes; order Sordariales; family Diplogelasinosporaceae; genus Diplogelasinospora; species Diplogelasinospora grovesii. The sequence goes on along the minus strand of MU853842.1, from coordinate 91,028 downwards.
GAGGCAGCCCGTCTTGGTTCGGTTGCTGAAGTTGCGCTTCCTTTTCTTGGGGTCCGAAATAACGCCGTCTCTTCGCTGCTCTGGCGTGTACTGACCAGAGTACTCGCCGTCCGGGCTGGGGGCCCCATAATCCGAATTGTCCGCCTGGCTGGTTGCTCTCCTTAAGGATTCGCCCATCTGTTGCTCGTCCGACTGCGCAGAGACCGGCCCGGCCGAATAGGGCCCCTCATAGCTCGAGTTCCGCTCCTCCCTAGCCTGCTGCGAGTGCCAATGGTCCTGGGAATCACGGGGCTCGTCACCATAACTCCGCTGCGAATCGCGAACTTCGTCGTTATACCCTCGGTGGGGGTCCCTTGGAGGTGTGCCGTACTGATCACGCTGATCACGATCCCTATCCCTATCCCGCCCGCGATCTCGCTCATGGTCGTAGTCACGTGATGGAGTGCGCGTTCGGTGCGGCGGCGGCACGTAGTCATACGGCTCTGTCCGTTCAGGAGGCGAAGCTCGAGTTGGGGGCTCTCTTTCTCTCCTTGGTGAGTCCGACTCTGACCGTTTGCGTTTGTGAGACGACCCCTCGACATCCGGATACGTGGTTACTGAAGGCCAAGCATGCCTCTCGTGACTCGTTGAGCTGCCCCAATGCTCCCTTTCTCTTTCCCTCAAATTACTCGACACCTCACCAGTCGTCGGTCTGGACTCTGCTGTTGCGGCAGATGATTGGCCATTCGGCCGCTCAGAATCTGCCGTGCCATTCAGCCCTTCCGTCGCCTTCGGTGAGCCCCCATTGAGGGCTGTAAACGTAGCCATCTTCATTCGCGGCGTTGGGCTTTGGCACAAACCCAGCGCGGCAGCACTCTTAAGCTTCCCAAAATGCCGGCGGGGTTCCAATCCAGCTTGAGAAATATGGGGTCCAGGCTGGCGTTTTCTGCTTGCAGGCGCAAGCAAGAGTTGCGCACAACTAAAAAGCAATTGAATTGCGACACTTGTCAGTCGCCAGTGCGAAAAAGAAATCGAGGTTCCGAATCCTCCGCGCTAAGCCCCAGAGAAACTGAAACGTCTGCTCAGCAAAACACACGAGATGACAAGGCGCCGGCGTAAGCGAGAGGGCGGAAAGACGAGGAAGAAAATCCGTTGAGTGCCCGTCGCGCGCAACGGGGCAGCCGCGCTCACTCTTGAGCGGAGCCTCAAGCGTGGCAGATAAATGAGATGCCTAGACTCCCCGGATTTGTAACCGAATTAGGTCGGAACACGCAGAGCGACCAGCGAGCCGGCGACGTCGAGTTTCTGATCTACCACGGGAAAGCAGAGCCCCCTCGACGCGAATTTTGGCGGATCGTAAAATTCCTGATGAATCAGCGTGAAAAGTGTGATCAGCCTACAAGGGTTTCCCGGATGCGATGCGTCAGTTGAAGGCGGGGAGCGGGCGAGCGCTCGTGCGTTCTTCGGTCGGATCTGCCTTGCCTTGTCGTCGAGGACTGCGCGCTGCGTATGGTTCCCGGCTGATTCTGGCAATGGCTCTGCCGTGGATGCTGGCGCAGTCTGATGCTTCCGCGGTTTTGTGTGGGAGAATTGCGGATCCGCAGCTCTTCAATGTGAGCGGCACCAAAAATGAGCGACCGATGGACCGGAATGCGGTGTGCGAAAAGGCAGGCAAGCGAAAGGCACACTTCCGGTATCCAAAGACAGCCGCAGGAACGAAAGACCACTCTAGCCTCAGCCAACTCTTTCTCCCCTCCTCCACGCGTACTAATTGCTGCTGTCTGCTGCAGGTTGGTGCTGAAAGCTGCCGGTGGATGGAGAAAATAGCACTAAAGATTTTGTCGGGTCGCGATGCCTTTGCCCTTTTGCAAGCTATGACACGTCAGAGACACATGAATCGCTGGGGATTGAGGATCTCTGATTTGCGCAGAACGCAGGCGAAAGCTGCCGGTCCGTCTCTTTTCGAATTGCCCCTCTTCAAGGTGGATGCTGTGCAGTTCGTTAGAAACACTAGAAACAAAAGTTCGATGGCCGTTTTTTGCTTGCTTATGGGTGCGCGGCTTGCCGAAACCCGGTGTAAAGCTCTCGACCGTCACCAAGGACGAAAATAGCCCAAAAAAAGAGGTAAAATACGAAAGAAGAGACTTTTCGAGTTTGACCTGGGTAAACGAGGTGCGGGCGCTTGGTCTTTTGACGCGCGATTATGCTGCGCCTGTTCGGGAACGAGCGAAAGTTGACACGGACAGCCCTGGCTGACAGAGCAAGGGAGTTCCACGTCGCGGCTGGCTCCAGGCACTTGATACCCTTTCTTCCCGGTGGTACAAAAAATCCGGGCTTGTAAATCCGGGCTTGTTCGTCCTCCTCTCCGGCGCACAGTGAAATAATGTAAAGGAGCGATGGACACACAAGTCCTATGCGAAAAGCAGGCGTCGAGTTGGAAGGAAAAAGGAAGGTTGGTTCGCTTTTATTCAAGTAATAGGATGTGATAGTAGCGACGGACAAGCGTCAAATGTGTAAGGGCACCGGGGGCACAGTGACACAAGACGGACAGGATGGGGCCGGGGAGGCAGGGGGGTGACGACGGGAGTAAGATCGGACAGGCAGGCACCCCGAGCCAATTATGTGCGAGCGCACAAGATGAAAAGAGAAAGGGACGGGAAAGCTCCTTCCAGAGAATTGGGTGGGCTTGGGAGTCTCGAAACTTTTGTAAATCTTTCAAGAATTTGGCTCAGGAAGGCACGATGAAAGCACTGTACGTTTTGCCATGTACCGCGCATGCTGGACATGACCCGTTACACGCACGCCCTTTGTCGCTAAGCCCGGAAAGAGCAACACGCGCACAGTTTGAGCGGCATGGCGCTTCCAGGTTGGCTGGAGACAGACACTCGATTCGATCTTGTACCGGTACTTGCATCGTCAGAAACCCTTCTTGGGTTGTTCGTTGGTGCAGGGCGCTGCAGGTGGCAGGTACCTCGCGCGGGCAGGAGCAAGGGTGGGCGACCCACCCTTCCTGGGTTGGCAAGGACGGTATGAAAAGGTTAGCGGAAGGGACTGTCCCTCCCGCTATGATGAGCAGCAGCCGGGCCAGGCACTTGCAGACTTGCGGCAGCACCAAGTATTCGAGCTTCTGTAGCAGAAAATCAGGAACATTGCCATCAAATGGAACCACCCGGGTTTCTGCGATTTCTGCGAGCTCGCCAAGCTCTCCTCCATCGGCATACGCTAACAGGGGTCCTAAGAGCCCACAACCCGGAACGCGAGACATGGCGATGCACGCCCGCTGCACGTCTTCACACTGTGAGTCTAGTCTACCTGTGATTGTCTCAACTCCTGAAGTTTCTTGCCAACAAATGTATATTCGTTCCTCTTATGTGGTAGTCGCCCAGGTGGCTGCATATGGATAAGACGGGAAAAACTCGAGGCTGGTCGGTGCAGCACATGAGCTGCGGCCGTGTTTGCGGTCTGGTGGTCGCGCTCAAAGGGGCCTCGCCATGTCAGCCTGTTGGTCGCTCTCAGCTAGGCCCTGAAAACCGTATCTCCAACATCAACGGCGGGACGAGAAGCGGATTAGCGGCACAGCAAGCACCCCATTTTGCACCTTGCACCATCGGTTTTAATGTCTACCTTTTCTCAGTGTCAGGTGAACACTTGTACCATGCCACTGACGGCTGGGAATGTGTGATGTGGACAGACAAGCGATCTTGAGCTGCCAGGCGTTCTTGCTGTCAAATGTGCGCTAGCTCATGAACTCGATAGGCTGCCTTAAGCGGGCGGAGGCGGATTCGTTGTCCCAAGGCATCTTCATCATCCTAATCAAGCGAGCGCCGAGCTTTCAAGATGGCTGGACCCGTGCAAGGGCCGTGGGAACCTGCCAACAGCCAACACAGTCGACGGGTTGTCAATAATCCCATCACAGACTCTTCTCAAGCGATCTAATCGCGAGGCATGAAAGCTAGACATGTAACGGGAAAGCTGTGCCTGGACTCGCATATCGGTCGCTTAGAATTAGAGACGGCCGCACAAGCGGCTATTGTCTGCCTTTTCCGCGGTGTTACACGACTGTGCCATTCCTCACCAGCTGTATCCCCCGCTGCGGTTATCAGTCGGCTACGTAAGGTAAGTTGGGTTCATGCAATTTAAGTTGGAAAATACGGAGTAGCTTTCAATAGAGTGTCGGCTGCCTCTGTGCCCCGCGCAGCGTCTTGGCTGTGGGTGGTAGCTACCTGAGCTGCAGCTTCCTGAATTGGGAGATCCGGCGGCACTCAACGGTGCACGTACTTTGTACATACCTTACGCGGCGTTTGGACTAGCCGCGAGCAGAGGTTTCGATAGGCATTGATGTATGGAGGTGGCCGCGGCCCGTTCGGCCCCCATCCACGAGGTTCAGAAATATGGTCGGCGTTGCATTTGGTGTGCTGTCGGGTTCCTATCAGGTTGCGACCGGTCGGTTTTTATATGGCCGGTCGATAATCGATAGGGTGACAAGCATCAATTGCAGTAGTATGGGCCTTGGAAGAACGAAAACTTGTGTATGTTTGCAAATAGGCCTCGCAAGCGTGGAGAATTGTGTGTGCAAATGTTGCGGTCGAGAATCGTTATGGCAGTTGGGTACTACCTCCCCACGATGATTTACGATTAGTGATCGCAATTCTTGACGGCGTCTTCTCACATACTATGGTACCTACTATGAGTACTGTCAGATATCCGCGACGCACGCAGCCTGACCTTCGCGATGGCCGTCCATGGAACATGTGTTTGTTTTCTCTCGAGCTAAGCCTGGCTGGCCCAGTTTGAGGTCGTCTGTGCTTCTCACCGTCAAACGACCGACCCCGCCCCTCCAGCCAACCAGAACAATCAGGCTGGAGAGCATTGCCGGCGGGGGCGGTGATGAAATGCGTGAAGCGAGGCCCATGTCTCACAAACCGCGGCCAATGGGAGGTCTGTGACAGGGAGCAGGTGTCATGCAATTTGGCGCGGCGTGTGATTTTGCGAGCGTCTTTGAGCACCCGCGTCTACGAGATGCGCCCCATTGATTCGTGGCAGCTAACGCACCGAACTCTTCCTGTTACGATTCCATACCACCATTTGCAGTCCATGGCGTCTCGTATCCAGACAGCTCGCTCGGTGTTCTGCCAGCCGCCGCTTCTTCTATTTCTACAAAATTCGAGGCGGCTGTATGAGCAACGACACCAGCCACCGGCTCCCGTCATGTCTGAACCACGGCCGCGTCCGCGGTCGCGGTAGGAGTTAGCCGAGTCGGAGGGACGATGAGGTGGCACGACGCCTGGATGTGATAATGGAGCGCAGATACCGCAGGGCGTCGTGGACAGAGGCGAGCTATACGTACGCATACTACGAGACGGACAAGTTGGCAGCCTTCTTAACATCTCAAAGAGGGTAGGCGCATGCGTGCAGTGTGCTTCTGGCACCTCAGGTGCCACTCCCACGACCTGCCGAGTGCCTTGGAAAACATGGCGTCTCAAATGGCGGCGAAATGGCGGTGATAGTCCAATCTCTTCCTGCGCCTCGATGCGTTCCCTGTCCTGCCTGTCCAAAGCTCGTCTCCACATCTGGATCCCGGTTCTTGCACACATGGCGGCGATGGAGGGGCCCCCCAATGATGAAACTTGCAACGTTAATATTCCGAGAGATGATGCCCAGGTGGTACAGGGGTCAAAGCCGACAGACGAAGATAATTTTAGCAACAGCATCTCAGATGATTCCTTCCGCAATCTGTGGGGGGTCTTCAAAGACTTACTGTACTCAAGATTTAATATCTGACTGCGGCCTGCAACCTCAGCAAACTGTCACACCCGTGGACATCTGGACTTCTCTTTCTCCTCGGTCGCAAGGATGGTGCGCTTATCGCAGGCACTGGCGGACGAGGTTGGTTGTTGCCAGTTGGTGCGCCATGTGGAAGAGCTAAAACTAGCGCAGAGACAGTGCCCCTCCGGAAGAGTCTGCCACCATTGCGTCGCAAATTCGCAATTGGTGATCTTCCTTAAGCGGTCTATGCGGCCTGATTGGCCGCAAGTCACAAAAAATCGACCTATGATGACCGACAGATGCAGGAAAACCGAGACAATATCGACATTGACGAGTGAAAAAAGCAAAACCATGGGTGACCGGGGAAGCGATCCAACCCTATTTTAGGAGCAAGCAACGACTAGTCCCGGTCTAGACTGAGAAATACCACGAACGGAGCATACGCCGCTTGGCTCCGGGTCCCCATCCCGTGATGAGAGTTGCAGCCGGAGCTTGGGATATGATGGCTGCGATTCGCAGCTGTGGTGGACAACACCCTTCAAAGGTGTGTCACCCACGTCCAAACTCGTCAAGCTGCGTAACTTAGCGTAAGTACCTGAGGCAGGGTCCGTATACACGTGTGGAATCACACACAAAATTATATGGCGGCGGCCTGAACACCACCAACAACGGACGTTTAGCTAGCCCAACTGCAAGGCTTAGATTAAAGCAGCACGGAAACTCAGGTTTCGCGCTGCGAGTATCATTGGTTCCAAGGATTCTCAAAGCGTGGACTGGTGGAAGGGCAACCTCGGTTCGTCCGGGGATCTCTTAATATTCGATGTGATCTGAGCGCTGCGAGCAATCATGCAGTGTACCACCATCTCGTGGAACTGTGCTCTGATGTGATAACTGCACGTAATTGAAATGGCAGCACCTTGCTATATTGCTTCGATGCGTTGAACGGAGAGATGCAGAATTGAACACCTACCTGCGACAGCAGAAGCCAGGAGCCGAATCCCACCGTGCCTGGTATATTGGTCGGTGTGGTTTTGAGGAAAGATAACCTGAACTGAGATGGCCCCGGGTGCATCTCGAGTTCCGACAGGTCAAACCGGGCCGATCCAAGGGCGGTCAGGCAGTCACATAATCGGCGGGAAAAGAGGCAAAGACGCTTACCTATGATCACGGACAAGAAGAGAGTGAGAATCGAGAGTGCCAGGTAGCTGTGGCCCGTGGGTCACTGCAGGAACCACCGTGCCCGGTTGGGTGTCAGATTCCAAGGTGGTATCCATCCTTCAGACGAGCAGCAAAAGTCGGATCGCAATGCGGATGGATTGGACCCCGAGCGTAAGAGCCTGCATGGTGCGTTCAAGCCAACATGCCCAAAAATTAGCTGCGGACGGAGAAGAACATGGGGAAAGCGGCCTCTATTCCGCATGGTGACTTTCCTCTCTCAAGTTATGTCGAGCAATGAAATACTTAAAGATTTCAAGCCGAGGTGCCATCTAAAGCACCCGAGTGCACTATCTCCTGGCCCGACCCGATAGAGAGGGCTCGACACTGATTGGAATAGGAACGAGGTGGTTCATGTAAGAAAGAGGCACAAAATATTCGTAATATCTGTCAAAAGGCAAGACAGCAAGAACCCGAATGGCCATCTTTTTTTGGATTGCGAGGGGCGGGGGATGAACCTAGCATCTGCCTTCTGCTACCTACCTTATAGTCTTGATGATTCCGGAAGAGGAAAGCACGAAGCTCCAACGGGCGACCATTGGCCAAACAGTTCATGTGCGGGGGGCCACTTGGGGCCAATCTGCGAGTTCACTCAAATGCTTCTGCCTGCTGCTGCACACATCAAAGCCGGGTCGCAGTTGCCAAATCCGAGCCGAATTCTAGACATGAAAATCCTATGCAGGAACCACTGAAAAGCATGCCATCACACACCGTCATCCCATGGAACTCCATGCTCGTTACCTTACATGACGTTCGACTTGTTACGATTGTCTGATCCATCAATGCAAACCAATGCTTCTCTGGGGCTCTGTGATCAGAGCGCTGTGAGCCTGTGATCAAATCACAGTTCCCTCAGTTGGGGGCGAGAGATACCAGGGTTTATTAGTTACGACGAATCGGCATCCAAAGCGCTGGGTTAGCCGCCGCCAATCTGCCTCTAAGCGCTTTCAGCTGCGTCCTTCTAGAAGCCTTCCACCAAGAGCGAAGACACCTAGGGTAAGCATTTGTTTCGACGTTTGTTGGCTCCAATTTTGAATCACCTCGAGGATCTCGAAACTTACGGATCTGGCATCTAACCTTTCTTTCCAGGCCACCGACCAAATGAAGGCCTGCATCAGCCTTTCCGGCCGCAGAAGTTGCCCCTGAAGGAGTGTGCTTCGCTGCAAGCAATGGTGGGTGCGGCGCACCAATACCAGCGATTCGGCGGGTGACTGGACGAGGTTGCACGGGCGAAACGCCCATGACCCCCGCTCCCCGCAAGCTGACATCAACGGGCCACTTTGCTGGGCCCCCCTCTACGGCTCGCAGGCGTGCGACCACCAACCAACCTTAACGCCGGGTCCGTTGAGGCTATCGAGGCTCTGCATCATAAACGCCACACGGGCGCTTAAACTCGATAAGTGTTGCGTACCAACCATGCCACAGCTCCTCTCATTGGCCTGCCTTCCCTCTCGACTTTTTCACCCGGCGCATAGCATTGGAGGAAATATCCCGACAACCCCTGAGCTCGGGTCCAGAGATCGTTTCGAAACGCAGCGGGATCATGTCGGCGAGCCCTACGATGATATCATTGCGCGTGCTGGCCGCTTTGGTGCGTGGCTTCGATATCATCAAGATACCCGCCCTTCGCACCCTCGGGATCCTTGGGAAGGGGGTGGCGCTTCTTCGCGCTGTCTGACAGGTCGCCGTCGAGATGATGGGCGGTTGGACATGAGTCTATTGAAACGGACAATCTCAAGACACATGACTGCAAGGTTAGTGGCTGCACCGGCGACATCTGCGAGCCAGGCCTCGATCGACCTGCTGATGCGCATACAAACCTGACACGGGTCCGATTCGCTCAGGTCCCCGCTGTCCCTGCCATGGCGCCTCTTCCAGACGACCAAATTACCCAGTTGGGTAAGGCAGCTGCCAACGCAATCACATCTGTTACCGCCCTCGCGGTAAAGATGGGCGCCTGCGTCAAATTCTCCTATCAGATCCGGGCCGAGATCTCTTGCTGCAGCTCACTGCACCCTCCTCCTTGCCTCGTGGCATAGCTTGGGGTCCGGTACCTGCTGGAAGGCGGCCCTGAGGTACTGATACTTTAGGCACGATGTCGATCGTGAGATTGTACCTGCATTGGCTCGGATCCACTTTCAACGTCTGCTGCTTTGCCTCTCCCGCCAAGGCCACCTGCTGCAAGTCGGAACAATGTTTCCTGCCAGCGCCCTCCCCTACCTAGCACTCACTCGGAGAAATCGACTTGCTAATATTGCATGTCCGCATATAGGTATAATGTTGGCGCTTGCAAGCCAACAAGGATACATGTTATTGCCGCTAAAGGCAGGCTGCCTCAACGCGCATTTCACGGGAGCCTCCTCCTATCTGACTGTTTCTGCTCACCCCCCGCGCGCCACCGTGGATGGCCATCTCATGTGAATCTCTTGCAGATGCAAAGGGTTACGCGAGTTTGGGATATCTTCCTTGCGGCTCCCTTGATCATTCTAGTAGTCAATATTCCGATTATCACCAACAAGGGGCGGGATCCAAGCGGCTAGGTCTATCATGCTGCCCTGGCTTCATCCATCATCCTGCTGCTATGCATGTCTCACTTTCCGTTCTCTCGTCTCCTTTCCTGGGGAGTTGGTTTGTCAGACACAGCCTGCTTTACGAAGTCGTTGCGGCTGTCCCCGTGGTGACTTGGAGGAGGAAAATATGGTAAAGACGGCATGAGAGAGTTTGTAACCTGCGATCCTACAGTACTTCACAAGCGAGCTGGAAGCCAGTTTGGGGAAGACTGTCCGAATCTGCAATACAGAGGGTGATCTCTGGAGTAAATTAGTGCTTTTCAGGCCTACGGGAACTCTTCATGCCTTTTGTCCGTATTTTCTCCCTTGCATGACGGCCTGGCTCTCACAGCTTTCTCTCGCAATATCTCGATGGGCTGCGATGCAAGATTCCGGCCGTGACCATAGCATACGGCCCCGGTCTAGGCCCAGGAGCCGAAAATCACATGATGCTCGTTCAATGTATTGAGGACCAACGACATTTGTGAGTTTGAGATTGAACAGCAAGTCAGATCTTGAGTGAACTTCCTGTCGGAAGTTTTGTATAAAAGCATTGCACGATAGGACTTCACATATCTCTTTCCTGAATAGAGCTTTTGTTCATACTGTCAACTATGTATGTGCTATTCTCACGCAGTGTGAAGACAGATCCGGTCAACACAATAGTTTTTCGCCATGGGAGGTCAGCCAAAACCTTGTAGCTCTCCAAGTCACTCAAAACCCTCGAGTATTCATTCTAGTTAGTTACTTTGACGAAATGCGTGTGAGCCAGTCATGTTCAAAACTAAGGAGGTAATTATATTCAGGACATGATGCTGTATTTTACAGCTGACCATAGATAGAGTGTGGTGAACATTAACCTTCTTTTTCATCCTCGTTGTCTTCAACTGCTTGGGCTTCTCTCTTCCTGCCTGCTCTCCCTTAAACTCCATTCCAATTTTCCCTTCCATTTCTTTCTCTTCGTAATTAAATGGTAGATCAACTCATGACTACGAGCTATTTAAGTAAGTTAAATAATACTACAGCTGATAATTACGACTCATTAATAGTAGACTGGGAGTAATGAATATCTTGGATCTGAACTCACCCGCTCACGTAATGATAATTATGTGTGTTTTCGCTGCCCATTTCCACATCACATAATTATGCGCCGCCGTCAATCGCAACAAGGTATTATTAACCAGCCAAAGGAGGAGGGGTTTGTGAACTCTTCCCAAGTGGCAAGGAACAACCTTCATTTCTACGTATATATACACAGACTGCATGAAGAGTACGTCTATGTCCCATAATTAAGGCACCCTTTAGCTATAATATCGTCGGCCTAAAGTCAGTCATCTAGGAAATCCACCGAATCATACAATAATATATATACTGAAGACTAGCTCTACATACGAAGTCAGTCTAACATGGATGAGATCATGTAAAAACGCAGATAAACCCTACACACATGCACACGCACACGTAGATATATATATATATATAGAGAGAGAGAGAGAGAGAGAGAGAGAGTAAATAACCCGGAAAACAACGTCCGCTCTAAGCACCAAGCAAGCAAATGATTTGTCTACCGAGGCAGGGGCTCTCTAATGTTACCATTAAGACCAGGAGGACAGAACCTAAAGGCCGTATTACATAACGAAGTGTACCTGTATATTAGCTTTCACATAACCCAAGGTAAATTAAAAGCGTGAACACACCCTCGACAAGGGCAGCATCCTGAAAAAAAAAAAGCAGCTTTATATTGCTGACTGCCATGTGTTTTGTCTGCTCCTGATAATTGAGTTCAACTACGCGTGAGAGCCACCGAAACCATCCTCATATACATTACATCTCTCTCTCTCTCTCTCTCCCCCTCTCTCGGGGTTAGAGCGAACCAAGGGGGAAAATAGAATCGATCTTGCTTTGATATGATAATTAACGAAGGAAAAAAGAAAACATGTCTCTCTCTCTCTCCTTTCGAACTACTCTCAACAATAATATACCAAGCTATCAAGCTTTTCCTAGGGAGTTAAAAGCCAGTCAGGCTGAATACACACACGTGTAACCCTAGGATGAAAGTTAAACCTAGGAAGCAACTCCGAGAAGGATGTGATTCGAGTTGTCTGGTCATGGTCATTGCTTCATTAAATGTATTGCTATCTGCTAGTTACACCCCCGGCTTTTTCAGGGGTTGCTACTACTACTACTACTACTTCTTCTGCCTCTTAGCACTCTTATCACTGGTAGTACTCAACACGCTAGCACTGCGCTTATGTGCACCTCCTCCACTGCTGCTGCCTGGTCTGAGCCCCCCTTGATCTTCCCCCTCTCTTTCTTTCTCCTCGCCCTCCCCATTCACAGCTGGCTCCTCTGCAGGATCCTTGTCTTCCCCATCTCCATTTTGCCGTTGCTCCTTATCCTGATCCTCCTCCTTGTCCTTCTCTTCTTCCGAACCCTTGGACTCCCCATCCCCCGTTCTCTTTGCGGCGTCGTCCGGCTTGGAGGAACCGCTCTGAGCAGCCCTAGCCTTATCCCGCTCCGCCTTCTTGGCCTCCTCGATCTTGATCTCGGCGTCTATCTTGTCACTTATCTTGCGTAGATCCACCAAGGCCGTGACCGCACTCCAGAGGACCTCGAACTGCGCGGTGACCGCGGCGGTCGGCATGACCAACCTAGCAGGGACATCGAGCTCCCCCAGCGCATTCGTGATCCGCAGCTGCTGTTGGCCGGATTTATGGCTGTACAGCTTGTTGATCTTTTCATATCTAAACGTCGGGCCGCTGCCGAGACGGTCGTGGTGGGTGACGCCGTATATCTGCTCTTCTTGCTCGGTAAGCTTGCGCCGCTCAGACTGTAGCTGCGCAGCACCGCCCTTCTTCTTGTTTGCGCCGGCGGTCGGTGTTGCTGTCTCGTTGGCCGGGGTAGCGGGCGTTCCGGAGATGGAGTCTCTGTGACCATGGCCGTGAACGCGCTCGGGCATACTAGCCGCAATGCTCTCACGGCGCCGAGGGTCGTTTGGTGCCGTCTCCGACACCGCACTCCCTGATACTGCTGCGCCGCCAGGACTAGACCCGTCTCCAGGGCCCATCAGACTCTTGCGCTTCTTAGACTTGTCGACATTCATCAGGTTCTGTAGCAGTTGTTGTAGACCTGTCGAGCTCTTGAACGAGTTAATGTCCGTTTCTGTGTGGGGGTAGTCGAGGCGGTTGTAGAGCTCGCGCCGCTCCTCGTTGAAGCGCTCCGTGCGCGCCAAGATGCGTTTGATCTCTAGAAGCAAAGACTCTTCCTCCCTAGCTTCGTCCTTGGAGCGTGCCATGGTGTTGAGGGCAAACTCCTTCCGCGCCCTTTCTTGCGCTGGGTTGAAGTTCAGCATCATCTCGTAGAGCTCGAACTCTGGCCGCGTCATGTACTGCGCTGGCTTTTGGACTGCCATCATCTTTGCCGCTACCTCGTAGTACCGCGCTTTGAGGTCCTCCATCGTCCGGGTGATGGTGCTTACTTGCACCACTGCCGTGCTGGTACCATCGGCCATCTCCCCCCCTTCTTCCGAGGAGGGTTTCGGCTGGAAATCATAGCGGTCCCATATGATGGACCACCGTAGATCGTAGTCCTTCGCTAGTTGCAAAAGGTAATCCGTCTCCTCTTTTGTCCAATGGTCGCTTTGTAGGTTGGACCGGTACTGGTCTTCGCTGTATTGGGGCACGGAGACTTGGACGTTGTATTTGGCAAACGACGAGTCCTCGAGCTCTTCCTTCTTTACAACATCCCCGTCCGCTGTTGATTCCCCGTTCTCTGCCGGTTGCGACTCTCCATCCCGCATCTCCCGGTCGACAGGGGCTCCATCCTCCGTCTTCCTTTTCCAATGCCGTAGAATAAGTGCACCATCATCACTGCGCGCAGAGTTCTTGAATCCCTTGAGTTCCCATTTCGCAGCTGGTTTGCGACTGGCAAATCGCCTCTTCTTGAAGACCGACACATCGGGTACGATGGCAATGGGGTTGTCGCCGCCGAGGTTCTGCACTTCCCGCGCTAGGCCCTTCAAGTTGGGCCGCGGTGCGCCAGTCTTTTGTTTCTTAGTCGGCCTGGGCCCGGCCGAGTGGTCGGAGGGGAGATTGAGGACGTCGCGCACATCGTGGGAGGTCATGCTTGCGGTGGTGGTGGGTGGGGACCGCCGTCAGTGACTGGCAGTCGCGCGCGCTCTGGCGGGCGGGTGCGGGTGGTCAGTGGACTAAATGGAGTGTAGCGATCGTTTTGACGTCGCGGCATCGGCCGAAAATTTTGGGGGAGAACAATGACGATATCAATGATACATGACAAGACTTTTTCATATAACGGTTCCGTTTTCGCGATGAATAAAATGCGACGAGCGGTAACTAATCGATGGATTGACTGATTGATTGCATCGGCGTGCGACGGACATATGCTTCTGGGGGAGACGCGATTGATTTTCTGTCACTGAATTCCGCCCAAAATTCCGACCTGGGGAAGAAGATAAGATCCGTGCACCGACCGCACCTCTCTCTCTTAACTGGCAGCTGAAAGAGCCCGTTTGGAGCACGTGATGCGGACCAGTAACCCCCTGGCTAGGTCAATTTTCCTGAACGTGGCAGCTTTGTGACAAGCTTGGCTTTTGGGAGACCCCGTCGCTTGTGGTATCCATCACCGGGAAGCCGTGTACCACATCGAACAATCCACGATTCCCACGACGACGACGTCGACGCTCAACCTACTTTTGAGGTATTACGATATTCGATTGAATTGACAACAGCACCGATCGTCAATTCCCCCAAAAACCCATTTACGAGTTGTCACAATGAGGGCCTTCCTCCCTCTCCTCTCCCTCAGCGCCGTCGCGCAGGCCCTCTACTTCTACATTGACGGCACTTCACCGAAATGCTTCTTTGAAGAGCTCCCCAAGGACACTTTGGTCGTAGGCCACTACACGGCAGAGGAGTGGGACGACCAGCGGCAGGCATGGTGGAAGCACGACGGCCTGAGCGTGTACATTTCCGTCGACGTACGCTTTCTCCCCCTTCCCCCCCTTTTTCTGTTCCCCATGTCCCTTTTTGTTGCCCTCGATACTAACCCATTTCTCTTCTACAGGAAGTATTCGACAATGAACACCGCGTCGTCTCCCAACGGGGCTCCGCCGCAGGCAAATTCACCTTCACGGCGGCCGAGGCAGGGGACCACAAGATCTGCTTCGTCCCGTCGTCCAACTCTGGCCGGTCAAGCTGGCTGTCCACCTCCTCCCCCAATGGCGGTATCCGTCTAACGCTAGACATGGCCATCGGCGAGACGAGCGCTATTGAAAGTTCTGACAAGGACAAGCTCCAAGACCTTGCCACGCGCGTCAGGGATCTCAACATGCGTCTCCAGGATATCCGCAGGGAACAGGTCTTCCAGCGGGAACGTGAGGCCGAGTTCAGAGACCAGTCCGAGTCCACCAACGCACGCGTCGTCCGCTGGATTCTTATTCAGCTCACGGTCTTGGGCATCACATGTGCCTGGCAGCTTTCCCACCTCAGGAGCTTCTTTATCAAGCAGAAGCTCACATAATCACCCTTATATCCCTATCTGTCTTTGTTGTGGGTATCATTTTGCGGCTGGCGTGGGTGTGCTGTTATCTGGATGGATGGAAGCATGGGCAAAGGGCTTATTGGGAAAATGGTCCTAGACATGCTTAATGCTTTACCGGGGGAGGGAAATATCTCATGTATCTTCTGTTTACATATCGCGTTGACATGGCATAAACAAATCATACGGCATCCTTAATCTTGATCACCGACCCAGACAACTCCTTCCCAAAGAGTTGTAACCTGTTTGGCTATCCCATCCAACGTGCTGAGATAATGTTGATGTGTGATGTATGTTGTCACGTACACCTATCTAAACTCAGGATCAACGTGGAACTGCCCTGCAGAGCAGGTTAAGAGTGCTGGCCTCGCAGCTTCATAGACAAAAGAGGTCTGATTCACCAACTTTATAGAAAGAAATCGGTGACAGTTATATTCAAGGTCAATCTTGTACAAAACTAATAGACTCCTCCCATTATGCTTGCTATCTATCTAGTATCAAACTTTATAAACGAACGGCGCCAAAAGCAAACCTCTAGGGCTCCTTCCGCGGCCTGTCCAAAATCATCCATTCATGACGCCTGGTCTCTCTCTTTCCATCTGAATACTCGGGCTAGCTACCTCACCCGCTTTTCTCTCTCCCCACTGCTTCCATCCCCAGTTTTCTTCTTCCTCTAACACACCCCCGCCTCTTCCCTGATTAAAGATGATGACACTTGAAAACAAAGGAGAATGAGACGTCAAAAAAAGACAATCGTAAAACCCAGAATGCTATACCCTTTGCCGACGCCAAAAGCTACGCAACAATCCTTCCCCTAAACGGAGTTATGTGTGTTGCTCTTTGTGGTGATATGTGATGTGCCTTTTGAGATCATTCATTATTCTTCTGAGTCAATCCGAAAAACGAAAACAAGATAAACGTCGGACTCCCCACCGAACCCATCCAGCCAAGGTAACCCATGCCATGTTACAATGCCGTTCTTTTTCTGTATATTCTGGGTAGGGATGCTGATTATTAGAGAGGTATATAGTGTGAAGAGCGTCGAAATGGAGTTTTCCTTTTCCAGTCGGCCCTAGATCAAGCCCCGCCAGGTCACCAACTCCATCAGCGGACCCAAGGGGCAGAAAACACAGTGATGTAAGGCGCTTCGAAATCGGATGGTCGTAATCGTAATGATATCCAGGTAGGCGCCATATGAGCTATAAACCGCTGGGGAAAAGAGGATGCCTCTATATCCCATGCCAAGAAAGAGCAAGAACGGGTGTTCGGCAAATCATACAGTACTTTGTGGACCGACAATCTCTATATGCAAGCGATGTTCTGCCGCTGCTGCTCCATCGCTTCTCGTCATGTTAGCGGCAGGTCAGACACGACTCGAGGGCTCAGAACAGCTAACATACTGAGTAGGGGAGCAGAGCAATCCAAGCGTGAGCCCGAATGACTTAACCACAGCACAGCGTCTTCAGGAACTTCTGGAACCCTGTGGGCTGCTGAGGCGGAGGGTTATTCTGCATCGGACTGGGGTTCGTCATCGTCGTAGGGTGGGTCAACGGCCGCTGTGGCAAGTTCTGGGTGCTGTTCTGGAACTGTGCTTGAGTCGATCCGGTTGGCGTCGGCGCCGCTGCCATGTAACCCGGGCCAGACCTCTGCGGTACCAAAGCGGGCACGTTTGGCAGGCCGGTCTTGGACTGCCGATTGGCCGGATTCTGTGGTGGCAGCGGCTGTGGGGCGTTTAAACGCTTCGCAGTGATCGGCTGGGTGCCTCGAGGGTCGTTTAGGTGATGCGTAGTTCCTCCCCGCGAATTGCCGTGGATTTCCATGGCCGAAGCCCCTGGCCTCGCGTTTGGGTTGTGCAGAGCACCAGGTCGGTCCCAGTCCGCCTTCTTCTCGGGCTTGCCAACCTTCATCCAGTCGTACTCGCCATCCTCGCTCACGCCGGTTTCCTTGAGCGCCGTGGTGAAGAGCTCACGGAGATAGTCGTAGTCCGGTGTGTCCTCGAAGCCAAGATTACGAACGTAAGTCAGGTACTTCACAAACTGTTCCGGGAATCCCTCGCATAGCTCCTTGATCTGGGTTGTCTGCTTCTTCTCGCCAATCTTCTCGTACTTCTGCTTATTAGTAGCAGCCTTTAGGCCTTGCCAGGGGAGGCCTCCCCGCAAGAAGTACATAAAGACGTGACCCAGCGCCTCAAGATCGTCTCGTCTCGACTGTTCTCTGCCAAGATGTGTGTTGATGCTCATGTAGCGAGCAGTTCCTGATAGGGACTTGCGCTCGCGATATGGGATGTGCTGCTTCGTTTTGGGGTCCCGGTACTGCTTCGCCATACCGAAGTCGACGACATGGATTACAGCGTGCCCCTTCGTGCCGGGCCGGCCAATCAAGAAGTTGTCGGGCTTGATGTCGCGGTAGATCAAGTTCTTCTCGTGGATAGTTTGCACGCGGGAGAGCTGGAAAACAGTCAGAAACTGGTGGCACAAAAAGGGGAAAAGGTCGATGAGTTACTAACCATTTGCTTCGCAACCATGACGACAGTCTTGAGGGAGAACCTCCGGTTGCAATGATCGAAGAGGTCTTCCAGCGAAGGCCCAAGCAGGTCAATGACTAGGATGTTATGCAGGCCCTCCTGACCAAAGTAGTAGACATTCGGAATGCCGGCTGCAAGCGTGGATGTCAGTATTCAGTATAAATGACAAGACCATCAACGGCGGGTTTACTCACGGCAGCCGACAAGAATCTTGTATGTCCGGTACTCATCTCGCAATTGAGGTGCATCGCTCTTTCTCGGTTCCTGCGGCAGGCAATGTCAGTAACGGACTCCATAGAACACTCTACATGCAGCATCGACGGCAGAACGTACGAATTTGATTGCAACCTGCTGGTTGTTCAGGAGGTTTGTCCCCTCAAAGATAACACCAAACGAACCCTCTCCAATCTTCTTCCCCACCCTGTAGTGGACGCCCACAACATTGGATGATGACGATGCCATTGTGGGCGGGATAGGCGATAAATCGACACCAAAATGAGGTTCGAGCTATGATATCGAGGCTAAGGCTAGCAGAGGTAAACGTCTCGGTTACGTGAATCTGTCGTGCGCACCGCAACTACGTATTAAACAACGGCGGTTAGCGAAGGCTGATATATTATAATGACACTGTAATCGGTCGCGGCGTAAATGAATGGAATGGCTCGAGTACACAGAAAACAGAACACAAAGAGAGCCCGTCATCCGTGGTCGAGTGATGACTCCGGACAGAGGGCGATCTGAATTGTGGAAGGAGGAGAGGTATACATTGGCAAGGCTTGGGAGATAATACCGGGACAAGCTCGGGGATCATGGGCACACGAGTCCACTTACGTTGGGCGAATATGCTGTGTTCAATGTGCACCGTGATCGGGGGCAAACTTGGGCTGAGACCGTCGACTCGACCGCTCGGCGGGGAATTTCAAGTCTTACACTCGGCGTAATTGACTAGGGATAGTCCTTCCTCTTGGAATGGGTTCGACCGAGGAGAATGGTATGTTTAGGTATCTCCTCAGCCGTGCACCGGAGGGAGACAACAAGCTCCAGACTCGAATTGAAGTTGCCGTCTGGCGGTTCAATAACCGCAATCAATCGCCCCCAAGAAGACCGGTCGTCTGCGGCCCTAGCGACGGCTCACAGCTCTTGATGGATGGCGATGGATGGCGATGGTGGTGTTGTGGTGGCGGGCTACGAGGATGGGAAAGAGAAAAGAAATCGAAAGGGAGACGGCTCGATGGGCAGTGGAGAAGCGGAGGACAGGGCGATCAGGTGCACGAGCAGCCTAGTTGAGCACGGGCGGCGGCCAAAAGCACCAGCGGGCTGACAGTTGCACACGCCGGACATAAACGACCAGGGCAGGTCGTCCCGTTGCGGTGTCAGTTTCCAGCACGGCTATGCCACAAGAGGATGCACAGCGAGGAGGCGTAGCCCATTCTGAAAGAACAGAGAGAATGCGGGCGCAGCCAAATCAGCAGGCCGCGAAGACCAAAGTGACTCCAGGCTAGGCTCCGGGTCAACAATACGGATACCTCGAGAAGCCTTCAATTGGCCGCATCTCAAGGGTATCGAGTGCTTCATGGAGGTAACTCAGATCCCCTGCTGGTCTGTGCTCAGGTCACCGCCTCCCTTCTGGGGGCGTCTGGCCGATACAACTTTGCAATATCGTATTTTCATATAGCAGTGCTTTCTCTTCACTCAAGAACATTAGGCTACATTACTGAGATTCAATGGTCAGTGTACTTCATGGTTCCTCCGCCCTGATATCAAGCCGAGAGGGATCCATGGGAACTCGAAGCTATTCGCGAATTCATCCGGTCTCGAAACGAGTGAACGACCAGTAAGTGCGAGATTTTGAGAGCTCGTGGTGCGTCTTCCGCCATTTCATTCCCCCAACCGCCTGCCTGAAGTGGCCAGGCCGCGCCTAACGCCAAGCTCTCAGCCTCTAGAGCAGCGTTAGGGCGCTAGAATCCATAAAGGCGCAAGGGGAAACCTGGAACCGATGGTCGATCCAGCTAAATCTTTATTCGATGCTTCATTGCCTCCTTTTGCGAGTCCGAACGTGCAGTTACGTGCAGGCAAACGTCAATTGCTTTTCTGGCATGTTTGCTGCTCACGCTGCTCGTACTCTGGGGTCTCGATGGGCCCTGCATGACTGAGGCAATCTGGGGTCGAAATCCCATCGAATGCCACCTCATTCGGATCTCTTTTTTATGTCACCTTCTTTAGAACCCCACGACACTTGGGACGATAACGACGCTTAATTGCCTTAGCAGCGTTTAGTGGATGGAGTCGCAAGCACCGCGTTTCCACCAGAACGGGGTCAATGGAGTCCCAATCGTCAACAACGCGGGCTAGAAATCCAGGACAGATAAATGCGGCAGATCACGCCCTTTCTCGCCTGCCTCGAGATGGCTCTTGGTTCGCTTGGCCAGTTGAATCTCGGTGGATCCCGGTTGATACGACTTCATCACCGGGAAAACGTCCGAGGTCCAAACGAACAAACAGGTAAACGTAACGTTAACCATATTTTCTGTCAACACGAACGGCATGAAAAGGGAGCCATCACGACTGACTGCAGGACCCCTTTAGGGGAGCGGCAATCATGAGCAATCACCATTTGCTCACTGATGGTGGCAATTATGCGGCTGCTTGCCCAAGGAGATTCTGATCTCTATTCGTGGATGCAGCGAGTGTTCTCCCAATCGCCACGCATGACAGCCAAGATTAAATATCAATGCTGTCGCCCCTGCAGCAGCCTCAAAGAATGCTACCAGTATTTCTTGCAGTAGGGCTTCTGTCGGACATGTCATCAATTGTTCAGACACTCCCTTGTAAATCAGCTGTCTTCCAGCGATCTTTCTCGGTTCCCGATAATAAACTGCTGCAGTCTGCAGCCTGCAAAGACAGTTCATCGTTAGGTTGATGCCAAGCAGCAGTTGGCACTGTACTACGTAGATGGTGTGCTTCAGAAAAGTGCACCATTGCGATAGGCCAATAGGGGGACCTTGGGAGCATGCAGAGGGAAGACGCAGGGAGGAACGGCTAAAACCGTCGTCGCACTCCAACGTGCGCGTTGTTCGGGCGCAGAGCTGGCCAGAAGAGCACGCGTCTGATGGAGGCCATCCACGTCTTACGTTTGTTGGCAAAAACCATGAAACGAACAACAGTCGGTGAATGCAAATCTACAAGGTATTGCGTCGATCGTGGCTCAGGAAGCCATCTAACCGGTGGATTCGGCTGTTGTTGACTCCAACTCTTTTCGGCGGTCTCTTGTTCAGCCTCCCCAACAAATGCAAGGGATCAACCGAAAAGAGCACCCTGCTAAAACCGGCAACTTCCTTCGACTTCCTTGATTTTTCCTGACGTGCAGTGATCTCCCCCCATTCTCTCACCAGACAGCTCACCAGCTGCAGACGGTGCAAGATGCTGCAAAAGCGAGAAACGCCAAACTGCTTATCTGTTTCAAGTTTTGCCATGGCTGCCACTGTCCAGGGATTTCAGTGGAAAGCCACAAAAAGAGCCACGCGAAAGCCACCATCTCAGCCCGGCGATGGAAGCCGAAGATGGCAAGGCTCTGTTCGGAGATCAACTTCATCTCTTCGCATATGAACATTCTGCCAATCCGATAGCCTGAACGTTGGAAAGACCCCCTCGCAGCCGGGCGCAGCCGCTCACACCGTCGCACCGACTCATAATCCAGCGCGGAGAATTTAAGGTTACAAACTACCGGTACCGCATGTCGCGACATTAAAAAGAAGACGCGGTGTAACGCTCCTTCGGAAGTGCACCACCCACCACCAGAGAGTATGCGAGGCATAGTGGTGACTGGGCATCTTTTTGCGTCATCTCAAGTTGATGAGCAATTGTCCATTCCATCTGACGTTGACAGCTTGAGATGTCAGGATGACAACCCGTCTGGACTGTCAAACTGCATTACGTACCATGCAACCGGTCACATTGCAGAGCCCACAACGGTTTTCTCCACACTAACATGACCCAGGATACCCTCTCCGTTCACTCCGAATTGGACCCTTATTCCATGGTCTCTTCGGCTTATTGTGATGAGGAAGATTGAAGTTTGTTTGCGTCCCATTACTCACCATGGCTTTCGTTGGCAGTGTGCTATGGAAGTTGAGGTCCATATTCGAGGTCGACATGCCCCCATTCTCCCCTATGAAACTAGCGTTCAACGTTTGACAGACACCAGGGCTCGTTGAAGGCAAGAGGGTAGTAGTAGTAGTATTGTTTAACGTCATATGTGATCGACAGGCCAGACTGCTGCGTTAGCAGCAGAGTGCCCGGATCTCTATAAATAAGCTCTCCCGAAGGGCACAAGACGTGTGCAGCTGTCTGGCTATAATACATGATGGATAAAGAAAAGAAAGATTCAGATAACTTGTTACATCGTTTGAGTATTGATACAGAGGACAGAGCGACAAGTTCAGTGGGTAGGTTAGACTACCGTGTTAGAGGGTCGTGGTGTGCCTGTCATCAAGGCAGGCCTCTGGTCGGTTGGTTGATTCTAGAACCATCAGAGGCTTCAACGATTCGTTTCCTAGGCGTGGCCGTTGTTGTCTCTGGTGTCGTTCGCGTGGCTATAAGGTGAAAGTTTTGGCCTGCGGGGGGGATCCCTTTGGGCGTGAACAACCTCAATTTCTTGGCACGATTAGCGGAATCAATTTTTGGCTGACGAGACAGGGTGGTGCTTAACCGTGTTTTTTGGCGGCAGCCAATCGCGTCCGTTCCAAAACCCTGTTGCCAAGAAATTGAGGTTGTTCACGCCCAAAGGGATGTCCGGGCTAGCCTGGGCAACCTCCGCGCGGTGGCCTGCAAGATGGAAGCCGGTATATCCATACTTTTTAGTACCGGGGGGCTTCCTCAGGGGGGTTTCCTTTAGGGGGATTCAGGGGGGTTTGGGTATCGGGGGCATATCTCGGTGTAGAATTTCGTGCCGTTGACCAGGCTGTCAAACAGCCGTAGGTCTGATAGGATTCGCCGTAAGGCTTCCTTCGCGGGGATTGGGGGGCCCTTCTTCTTCTTCTTCTCCATGAAGTCAGGCCACCACTTCTTCTGTCTCCGGGCTTTCCAGCACCAGAAGAAGTGGTCTGGGGTTTTGTCCCGCCCGCATGAGCAGGTGACGTGTGCTTCTGTATGGTTAAACCAAACCTCTGGTGATAGGACTTGAAATCCCCGTGGCCCAGGGCAAGAGGGTAAGTCCAGTAGGCTGATCATCATCGTGCCTAGTCTCAGAATCTCAGACCAGCGCCCTCGCGCTATCTCAGTACCTCAGACCACGAATTCGCCGATTGAGTGTGCGCTTCTTAACAGGTGCAGCCGGCTGCGCCAGCTGCGCGGGCTTACACGATGTATCTTTTTGCGCACGGCCTTTACAGGGGGCCTACAGCTAATCAGGTGTCGAGAATCATCTCAGCGAGCTCAGACTTCTTTCGGGTTGGAAGTGGCACGGCTGCGGCGTGCCTGCCAGCGCGGCGGGGCGCATAGGGCGTTAGTGCCAGCTGGCGCGCACTGGCCAAGACTGTCAATCGGCCCGTGCGCATGTATCTGTGGGTCCAAAATGGTTCCAAGGGAAATTCCCCAATTGTTCTTCTCGTCACCTGATTGGCTGGAATCCCCCCGTAACTAAAGGCCGTGCGCAAAAAGATACATCGTGTAAGCCAGCGCAGCCGGCTGTACCTGTTAAGAAGCGCACACTCAATCGGCGAATTGTGGTCTGAGGCACTGAGATAATAAAATATAAGAAGCAGCTTCACTTCATTAGTTACAGTAGCAAGTGAGAGACAAAAAAAGGCGGACTGCAAAACACCTGAACACCTAAGCTACTTTCTAAATGACTATGTCTATCCGTACTGTAGATTTTCTACAGTACGGATAAGGTACATAGAGTGGAGCCGGCAGAATGACAAAAATCAGAATCCAAGTACTTTTATGTACCCATGCAGCAGACACACCACACCCAACGCACTACACCAAAGGGCCATAAGCCCAAGCAATTCACAATATTTAAACACGCCGTTATAACTGCACTTACTGTTCTGCCAGTCTTCCTGATTGCAGTCTTCCTGATTGCAGTCTTCCTGATTGCAGTCTTCCTCGAGGGCGACCGCGAGCTTAAACGGCTGTGCCGAGGGACGACGGTATATGCCTGTTTACGTTCGCTTTACCTCTCTCTCAGGCTTGAAGAAGTTTCTTACTTCGTGTTTACTAATAACCTCGCATTTATACCCTTAACGCAGAGGGCATGCGGCGCGCAGAGGGCTTGATCTGTGACAACTGTGTAAGTGGGCGACCACAAAAAAGTACTTTCTCTTTTGACCTCTGCACTGGGCGGTGAGGGACGATGTATCCGGGTTAGGGTTATGTATGAGACCTTATCCGTACTGTAGATTTTCTACAGTACGGATAGACATAGTCAATATCCCATAAAGCAGTCAAACGAAGGCATACTGCTTCAGAAGATAGGCTATATTGAAACTTAAATAGACAGTTATCCGTCCGTAATAATGTATTGATAAGATATCTTAAAGAAAGTAGGTAGGTTTCGGCGCACTGCGTGTCGTGAAAAACAAGTAGGAGATAAAGGAAAAGCCGAACTGTGTACACTTAGCAACGATACACAGTGCGTTGAGACATACTTCCTATAGAATGTTTTGATTGATGCAGTATGGTTAATAAATAACTCACTTTTTAAGCTTTAATAAGGCCTATCTTCTGAAGCAGCATGCCTCAGTTTAGCTGCTGTACTCCGTATGGTGTTTTGTTTTTGCAGTCCGCCTTTTTTTGTCCCCGACTTGAGTAGTTAAAAGACATATACCAGATAGAGAACGACATAGAAGTAAAGTGAAGCAGAGAGGATACTGGAGCACACACTTCACAGTCACTTCACATAAGAGAATACACATTCATTCACATCATCGTTTCATTTCCAGTCACGTAGCTACACCGTACATTCTGACAACTTCCCATGTTCAGTTTTCTTCCCCACTCCCCTGTCGCGTCTTTTATGCTTCTTCATCGAGGCATTTCTTGGTGATTTCCCGTGGCATCATGGCCAAAAGACCGAGAAATGTTGACAAAGGTGAAAACAAACAACCACCGCGAAAAATAATGAAACAAGACGCCGTAAAGCGCAATGGCGGGTCACCCAAGCCGAGCGATGGGTGGCCGACTGTCGACTTCTCTCAGCTCCTCCACAGTGACACCATCCGCAAGATTCTAACCACCGGTAACTGGGATTTCCTCCGATCAGAAGCCTCGAAGCTTTATCCATCGACGCAGCGGATTCCATGCTCGATTGATCTTACTCGGTTTGCTACCGGTCGTCAGAACGTGGTTTTGGAGGTCGCCTTCGCTGATGGAACATACTGGGTCGTTCGAGTGCCACTCACGGAAGACGTCGAGACGCAGATGCTTAGCGAGGTCGCTACCATGAAGCTTGTTCTCCAAAAGACCTCGATACCCGTGCCGTCTGTCTTCGGATTCGACCACCGCAAGGGAAATCCGTTTGGTTTTCCGTACATGTTCATGTCGGCTCTCTCGGGACGGACTTTGGACGGCAAGTTCGCACTCTCTATCCCGGAGCAGCACAAGGCGAAAGTGGCCAGCCAGCTGGCACGATATTGGTATGAGCTCAGCCAGATTACGTTTGACCGCATCGGCAGAATCTGGAGTGAGCCTGGAGCCGATGACTACCAAATCATATCCCTGCCGTCGTATGGAGTTCGCAACCGCCAACCCGGGTTCTACGGCATTGGCCCGTTCAGAACTTCGTGTGCATATCTCTCGGGCATTAGACGAGGCATGGATGATATGCTTCGTGCCCAACACCAGGACGCTTGGCCACAATGGCAAAGACCGTGCCGGGCTCTGCGAGATGCAATCCCCTTGTTGAGCAGAGCATTACAACATCAGCGGGGGCCTTTTCCTCTTTCTCATCCGGATCTTCATTACGGCAATATCATGGTAGACGACAACTTCAACGTCACTGGAATTATTGATTGGACCAATGCGCATACTGCTCCAGTCGAGGCTTTTGCAACGTTGGATGAACTTATGATCCCCCGCTGCGCGTCAAAGGACCTCAAGGAAGCTATAGCTCACTTCCGAGACTTATTTACGCATGCGCTCAAGAATCTCGAGTCAACGCAATCAGGTGCAACGTGTCTGGCGCTATCGGGCTTGTTCGAGTCGTCTACGTTGACTGTGGTTCATCGGTGGCTGTTGGCCACCCAAATCGTGCCTCACTCACTGCAGGCCGCTATGGTATACGCAAATAGTGTGCTGCAAGTCTTATATGGCGATGGGATAACTGTCGAGAACTACAAGAAAGACAAGCGGAAGCGCACAAGGAGGATCTTGGGGCCTTCGAATACGGTTTTCCTGGAACAAGACAACCATGATGCCACGAGTGGGACGTGATGCGGTCAATTGGGGACAGGTATGGAGCTGAGGCCCTGATCGATGTGGTAACTAGTCTCAGAATCTCAGACTAGTTTTAGACTTATCTCAGCGAGCTCAGACTTCTTTCGGGTTGGAAGTGGCACGCCTGCGGCGTGCCTGCGGGGTGCATGGGGCGTTGGTGCCGGCTGGCGCGCACTGGCCAGGACTGTTAATCAGCCCGTGCGTATGTATCTGTGGGTCTAAAAGTGGTTCTAACGGAAAGTAATTTGAGACAGTTTAATCGTTTTGAGCCGTTAGTGGCCTTAACTCCCATACAAATATTATCTCAGTACCTCAGACCACAATTCGCCGATTGAGTGTGCGCTTCTTAACAGGTGCAGCCGGCTGCGCTGGCTTAACACGATGTATCTTTTTGCGCACGGCCTTTAGTTACAGGGGGTTCCAGCCAATCAGGTGACGAGAAGAACAGACAAAAACAATCGGCGAATTCCGTTGGAACCATTTTGGACCCACAGATACATACGCACGGGCTGATTAACAGTCCTGGCCAGTGCGCGCCAGCCGGCACCAACGCCCCCATGCACCCCGCAGGCACGCCGCAGGCGTGCCACTTCCAACCCGAAAGAAGTCTGAGCTCGCTGAGCTAAACTGTAAGCGGTCGCTTAACTTCTAATGATTCAAGCCACTATATGCTGAGGCTGGGGTTACCTCAGAACTCGCCATGAAGCTGTCTGTTAGGTGTTAGCGTGTTAAATGCACCTGTGGACACTCCCCAGCCTGACTAAAGAGTAAGACATAAACAAGTAAGAAGAGTAGTCGCGTCCGCAGCCTCCCTACTACTAACTCCTGGGTTGAAGTTGGGATAAGGCTGGTGGAGGATCCAAGTAGTAGCCAAAACGGCCTGTAACCCCCTAAATCTATCAGCCACAGTGTGTTTCGTCAGATGTTTCAGCCACCATTTAGGCGTCATACCCGTTGCACCTGTCTGCATTGCTGCCCCGCAACACCACCTAACCCCTCCATGCAGCAACATCAACATCTCCAGGCATAGACTTGCGCTCTCACCTATAATTCACGTCAATCCTTCACACTCTGGCTGCTTTCGTTGCTGCGGTTCTCTTTCTGTCTGCCTGCAGTTTGCAAGTGATCGATAATTAGTTATTATCAATTATCATGTCCATCGAAATCCAAAAGATCCTAGCTGCTTCCCCCACCACGACGCGGGGTCAGCCAACCCAGCTCTCGTGCGATCCCAAGGGGGAGCGGATAGCCTACGCCGTAAGACCTCTTTCACCTACCACCTTCATATTTGCCTCTAGTCTGCTGACGCAGTCTCTTTTAGTCAGGCAAGTCGATATACATACGCGACATCGACAACCCCGAGCGAAGCAAGCAGTACACCGGCCACACGACCACCACAACCGTCGCGCGCTTCTCCCCCTCCGGATTCTGGGTCGCATCAGGTGACGTCTCTGGCAAGGTGCGCGTCTGGGACGCAGTCGAGGCAGTCAACACAAAGGGCGAATACGCCATCATCTCCGGGCGGATCAACGACATCGCATGGGACGGCGACAGCCAGCGGGTCATCGCCGTGGGCGACGGCCGCGAGCGGTTCGGACACTGCTTCACCGCCGACAGCGGTAACAGCGTGGGCGAGGTGAGCGGACACAGCAAGGTCGTCAACGCGGTGGCCATGCGCCAGCAGCGTCCCTTCCGCGCAGCCACTGTGTCTGACGACGGCAGCATGTGCTTCCTCCACGGCGCGCCGTTCAAGTTCGCCAACAAGGCCGGCGGTCTACACAAGGGGTTTGTCATGGGCACTGCGTTTAGCCCAGACGGCAGCACCCTCGTTACCGTTGGTGCAGACCGTCGCATTCAGTTGTATGACGGCAAGACCGGCGAGCCCACGATCCAAGTAGGCGAGGGCGTGCACACAGGGAGTATCTTTGCGGTGAGCTGGGCTCCCGACTCAAAGCGCTTCGTTACGGCTTCTGCGGACCAGACGGTCCGGGTATGGAGCATCGACACCCCTGACAGGTGCGTGCAGAGCTGGCGGTTCGGTGACGAGGGTGCTGTCAGCGTCAACGACCAGCAGGTGGGCGTGGTCTGGCCACATGGCAGGCAAGACGGAATCATTCTTAGTCTGAGCCTGAGCGGCGACCTCAATTACCTTCCTCTGGACAGACCGAACCCGATCAAGGTGGTTCAGGGGCACAACAAGAGCGTCACTGCGCTCGGCGCGCCCGACGACAGCAAAACGCTGGTAACGGGCAGCTTCGACGGCCGGATCTGCAGCTGGGACGTATCCACAGGAGTTGGGTCAATCGTGGACGGTCAGTCACACTCCAACCAGGTAACCGCCTTCGCGTCGGACGGCAGGACAGTGTACAGTGTCGGCTGGGACGACACGCTGCGCGCCATCGACCCGTCAGCCAACATCTTTGTCGGAGGGTCGACCAAGCTCAGTGCCCAGCCAAAGGGCGTCGCTGCCGCAGATAAACACATCATAGTCGCTTTGAACGATGGCATCGCGGTTCATGACGCCTCCGGAGACCGGAAGCTGCTGAGCAAGCTGGATACAGACTTTACCCCTACCGCCATCGCTGCGTACGGTCCCTTTGTCGCGGTAGGCGCTGACAACAACGCCGTCCGGATTTACATAGTAGAATCTGGCGGCAAACTGAAGGCCAGCGAGATCACACTTAAAAACTCAACCGCCCAGATTTCCGCCCTATCGTTCTCCAAGGATGGCAAGCACCTCGCGGCAGGAAATGCATCAGGCAAGATCGTCGTGTACAACGCATCTGGTTCGTGGGAGGTAGCTACGGACCGGTGGTCAGCACACACGGCGCGGGTGCTGTGCATTGCCTGGAATGAAAAGGGGACACATGCCGTCAGCGGAGGACTCGACACGAACGTTCATGTCTGGAGTCTGGCCAAGCCGGGGACTAGAGTGAAGGCGCCCAACGCGCACAAGGACGGTGTCTACGGCGTTGCCTGGGTAGAAGGCGGCGACAAGGTGGCGAGTACCGGTGGTGATGCTGCTCTCAAGATTTGGAGTGTTTCGGGTTTGCAATAGATACCTTTACCTCACCTGACCTGTGTATGAACGAAGAGAAACGAACGAAATGAATACATGACCTTTTTTATGTCCTGCCTGCCTGCCTGCCTGTTTAAGGTATATGGGTATCTGTTACATGAAAAGCCAAATAACCACCATCTCCTCAGTTCTGATGACATGATCAACATCAACCGGTATACCCCTTTAGCTGAAAAACATGACCCAACTCCTTGCGCCGCAGGTATAAAGAAGAGCATATTCTCAAAGTTCCTGTTCTTCAGCTTCCTTAGCTCCAGCGGCTTGTTGGCTCTCGTCTCCTTTTCCTTCGGCCTCTTCTTCTTCATCATCATCATCATCATCATAGTACTTTTCATGCTCCTCCCACTGCATATCGTCCAATTTCATTTCCCGGTCGACCTCTTCCAAGGGTCGGCGGCCGTGATGATCATAACTCAGATGACAAAAACCCACGCCACCGGTAGCTCTCCGATAGCCGGGGTAATGCCCATGACGGTTATTATCGTGTACATGTGCACTATCATCGTATTCCGGATGATGCTCAGCACGCTTCCGCTTATTGCTGGTTGGTGGAGAAGGAGAAGGAGAAGGAGAGGAAGAGATGTCAGATTCAGATTCATCAGACACAGGCGACTCCTAGTCAACCTGCAGCCTGTTACTCTCCTCCTTCTCCTCCTCTTGTCGGTTCTGATGGTAGTCATCCACAGCACCAAGATCTTTTAGGTGTTGCTGCCGGGCGAGCTCCTCTGGATAGCA
The DNA here is from genome assembly GCA_033297225.1 of Diplogelasinospora grovesii. NCBI lineage: Eukaryota > Fungi > Ascomycota > Sordariomycetes > Sordariales > Diplogelasinosporaceae > Diplogelasinospora > Diplogelasinospora grovesii. The sequence continues at coordinate 61,189 of MU853842.1, read as the reverse complement.
CGTTAGCACCATCCAGTCAAACAACTGCACCCTCTCCCCGGCCGGGACGGGAAACGGTGGGGGGTGGTAGGGCGGTAGGTTATCGAGGTGGTTTAGGTTTAATAGTTGACCTTGGACTATCCGTTCTTGACTCTTTGCTACCGCTTCACTTAACCCGCTACGCATCACAAAAAACATTAGTATGTAGAGGGTTTGAGGGGGGTGGAAAAAGGGGAGTGGGGAGGGTACCCGAGGTGTCCATAGATGGCCCAGTTCTGCCGCTCGCATTCCTCTGCCAACTCGGCCTGGTGGTTGTCCATTAATGTCGGGTTGGGTACCACGACCAAAGGCGCGCCGTAGCGGAGGGCTTCTAGGATTGTCCCTGACCCTATATACACACCGTTAAAACCGGTCTGGGTGGGCGGGAGGAACACAATCAAGAGGGTGGGAGTTATAGAGGGGGGGAGGGGGGAAAGAGAGAAAGGGGGGTTACCGGCGTGAGAAATGATACACCCTGCAAGACGAACACCAGCCTGGCCACGGCATTCGAGCATGTGCGACTTCATATCTTTGGTGTAGTCAAAGGGCTGGATCGTAATGCCATGGTTGTTGGTAAGGGCGGCAACCTGGGTTTGGAACCAGGTATAATCTGGTCCGCATTGCACTTCCATCACATCGAAACCGTGAGAGGCGAGGCATTGGAGAAACTCGGGTTGGATAATTTCCACGAGTATTTGACGAAAACCAGCTGTCGCGCCGATCGTTACGAAGCATCTTCGGCCGCGTACGGTGTTGTTGTTGTAGGAATTGTCGGGTAACTTCTGGCGTTTGGTATCTCTATTTGCGGCCAAGGGAGGAGAGGTGTCAATGCCGCCTGCGGCATCGCTCAGAGCTGGGGTTTGCGACATCGTGGTTGCTGGCAATCGCACAGGAGGACCACAGCTGGGCGAGTTGCGGAAGCCAGGTGGGATGAACTGTAGCCACATTATCACTCTTATCGGTGCAACTGCCCTTATCGCGCACCTCGCGGTGGCAGAATTTTGACAACCAAAAGCGGTGACTGGGATCGTCAATTGGCCAAGTGTGGCAGTGCAGTGCAGTGTAGTGCATTGCAGGGGCAGGTGTGGCTTGACTTTCAATTGCTCGGGGCCCGGGCGATCGACTCCAAAATTTTTGGCCTGCGACGCGCAGTGAGGTGTTCCAGGCGTGTTCAACGTTCGAAGCCAGTGCAAACATGGCTTCAGCCGCCAATTCGCTCCGGCTATGTCTCCGGACTAGTAGACAGGCATCATCTTGTCTCAGACAACCCCAGGTTCGCGTCCCTTTGCGAAGGGCGCTCTCGACTACGCCGGTGCGATGGGACAATGCGGCTACCGAGGAAAAGGACGGCGTTGAGGAGAGCGACTACGAGTTCAACAGGCCGTACAGCAACCCCGGCGAGTTCTTGCAAGATTTCCTGAGGAAAGAGGGCATCTCCAAGGCCGACCGTGCCCAAGCTACCCGCATGCTCGAGACATGGAAACAAGTGCCGCCCGAGACGCAGCAAGAGTTCGACAAGCTCACACGAGACATCTCCCAGGAGATTGCGCCCCTACGAAGACCGGTCAAGCCGAGGCGGAACAGCTTTTGGAACGAAGAAGAGAAGGACCCGGATCTGATCACGGACGAGGTCGGAGAGGATGACTTTGAGGAGGACGACATCCTTTCCATGGGTCACGGCAAGCTCGAGGAACACCGCGAGTTCAGAGAGTATGCGCGCATTGCTGTCTGGGAGATGCCTTTGCTTTCCAGTAAGTCTCCGCAAGCCCAATCATTGGGGTTGGCACAATGAACTGACTGTGAGCAGAGCTGGCAAAGCCCTTCGAGCCCCCTACCGCGGACCAACCCTTGCGATTCAGATACACGACCTACATGGGCGAATTCCACCCTGCCGACCGGAAAGTCGTTGTCGAGTTCTGCCCCAAGGATCTGAAGGACCTCACCGAGGCACAGCAGCTCAAGCTCAAGAAGCTCGCCGGGGCACGATACAACCCGGAGAAGGACCTCATCAAGATGAGCTGCGAGAGGTTTGAGCACCAGGCTCAAAACAAGCGGTATCTGGGAGATCTCGTGCAGAAGATGATTGCTACTGCCAAGGTATGTTAGATAATCGTGGTGTGAGGGCGTCGTGCTGACTGGGCATACTAGGACCCAACCGACATGTTCGAAGACGTGCCCCTGGACACGCGTCATCACACATTCAAGGCCAAGCCCAAGTTCCCCGTGGAGTGGCGCATGACCGAGGAGAGGAAGAAAGAGCTCGAGAATCTCCGCAGACAAGCACTTCTCTTGGATCAGGCGAAGCAGAAGGAAGGCACGCTCATCAGCGGAGTGGAGAGGGTCCAGGCAGCTCTGGCTGCGCCTCCTGAGCCTGCCGCCCGTGAACCTGTCATGGTCCGCGCAGGCGCACGCCAAGGAGCACGACAGGGCAGGGCGCCTATGCGGCGGTGAGAAGGATGACGAACTCCGCCTGCAGCTGTTAAAGCGTCCCGACAATGGGGTTACGATGTGACTAAGCACTGTCTCCCCTGTCCGGCAGAGCGCCTTTTTGCATAGATCACGGCAGACGTAGCCGACGGTGTGAGCCAAGCATGGCTCTGTGTATAAAGAACTCTAATGTACACCATCTGTACTGTAAAAATAGAAGAATATATCCACCTGTGTCTCTCAAGAAATCCTGTCTTGTATGTCGGTTGTTGACAGTCGTGACAAACCATGCCAGCGGATAATGCAACACTGGAATCTTCCGTTAACGTAGACCAAGCCCAGTTCCATCTCTTCCGGGGGTGGATTATCATTTTGACACTAACTTTTACGAGCAACTTCTTTCCGTAACAAGATGTTTGATGTTTGCGGGAATATTCCACGCTTGGGGAGGTCCAGACCCATCAGGTTACTCGTCGGTTGAGTCTGTGCGTTCCTTCAGAACCTTGACTCCGCCGCCCGTGGCCACCGTGAGCGGATCGGGTCGCTTGGCATATCCCGTTCATCCACTGTAGCGGAAAAGGTATCTTCACGGCATCGCCACTATTCATGCGGTCTGCACTGTAGGTAGAAGCAGGCATTTCGTAAACACATCTGGAACGTTTAGATTTAATTGATAAGCTGACAGAGGGCGTAGATGGTACCTCGGCAAGTACCTCGATCTCAGTGTGGGGAAAGCAGTGATGCGAGGGGTTCACAAACTCAATGGTTGTACCTAGATCATTTGCGCCGCAGCATCTAATTGGCGGGCGTGTCGGTCATTGCGCCCCAACTCTCACATGCTCTCCGTTTCAGTACTCCGCAACGAACATGATTTCCTGTGCGCTGGATGAAGAAATTCACTTCAGCATTTTATTATAAGGAGATAGTCGTAGCTTCGAGCTCCACCGATTCTAATATAGCACGACACTCTACTAGCGCTGTGAAGTCTCTGCTACTCAATAATTTCCTGGTAGTATCAAAATCCTTGTTCAGGGGTGTACCGTGTCGCGAGTCGTGACGTACCAACAGTGCCTTCCTTTTCAAGGCTTGTCAAAGACATCCCATAAAACTTCTCGACACCCTCTTTCAACGACGTGCCTCGGCCCAGCAACACCTTGCATTGCATACCGGTCGGTAGTGTGTCACGACAAGACATAGCTCAGGAATTTACGAGCTTCACACCCACCCGCGGTGCAATCATTACTCCGCGTCCATCATACTTGAACTCCTGTATTTCTGGTCAGTGTTTCCTTTTCAACTGCACTCTCTTGGCATCTCATACGACATTGCTGAGTAATGATTTCATCGCCTCATCAATACCCACTTACAGACGCTTCAACCTCGCAGGCATTGCATTGAAGGTGCTTCATCTACTAACACAACAAACAGATACCCCACATTGAAGTCTTCCTCATGGCGACGTCAAAGGTCACAATCCCCGAATTCCAAACCACCCCGGTGGACGCCATCCCCGGCATCGCCGCCACGGCGCGCAACACCTTCAAGACGCACAAGACCAAGGACATCCAATGGCGTCTTGTCCAGCTGCGCAAGCTCTACTGGGCTTTCGAAGACTTCAAGCCGCAGATGCTCGAAGCCCTGCAACGTGATCTCCACAAGTCGCAGTTCGAGTCTTTACTGACCGAGGTCGACTGGGTAAAGAACGACTGCATGTTCATGATCCAGCATTTGGAGACCTTTGCCAAGTCCGAGAAGCTCAAGGCCCCCCACGTGCCGATCACTCACAGCTTGATGAACCTGCACATCCGCAAGGAGCCCATGGGCACAGTCCTCATCATCGGCCCCTACAACTACCCCATCCAGCTTCTCCTGGCGCCCATGGTGGGTGCCATTGCTGCTGGTTGTACGGTAGTCATCAAACCATCCGAGCTCACGCCTAACTGTGCCATGGTCATCAAGCAAGTGATTGAAGAGAGGATGGACCCTGATGCCTACGCGGTGGTCAACGGCGCCATCCCGGAAACTAACGCGTTGATGAACGAGAAGTGGGACAAGGTCTTCTTTACCGGCAGTGCCCAAGTCGGTACCATCATCGCCAAGAAGGCTGCCGAAACCTTGACGCCTGTCTGCTTGGAGCTGGGTGGCAAGAACCCCGCGTTCGTCACCAAGAACGCGAACTTGGCACTGGCAGCGAGACGACTGCTGTGGAGCAAGACGATGAACGCTGGGCAGGTGTGCATGAGCCAGAACTATGTTCTGATCGAGCGGGAGGTGGTGGATACGTTCATCCAGCAGCTGCACAACTCGATGAAGGAGATGTTTCCCAACGGGGCGAAGGCCAGTCCGGATCTGGCGCGGATTGTCAACAAGAGGCACTTTCAGAGGTTGAAGAAGATGCTCGACGAGACAAACGGCAAGATTGTGATGGGCGGCTCGATGGACGAATCCGAACTCTACATCGAGCCGACTGCGGTACTGGTGAACTCGACACACGACACGATGATGATGGAGGAGTCGTTCGGCCCCATCTTTTCCATCTACCCCGTCGATTCTCTGGACGAAGCCCTGGGTATCGCAGACGGCGTTCACAGGACGCCGCTGTCGCTCTTCTCCTTTGGCTCAAAGACGGAAAACATGAAGGTGCTGAACGAGATGACGTCTGGCGGAGCAACACTGAACGACGCGTACTTCCACGGATCAGTCAACACGGTCCCCTTTGGCGGCGTCGGAGACAGCGGATGGGGCGCATACAGAGGCAAGGCGTCCTTCGACTGCTTCACGCACTGCCGCACGGTGGCCGACACGCCCGGCTGGGCGGACAGGCTGATCAGGGTCCGATACATGCCGTTCAGCTTTTCAGAGATGCGGCTCCTGCAGAGACTCACGGAGGTCAAGCCGAATTTCGACCGCAACGGGACGATAACGCGAGGGTTCGGGTACTGGCTGGGACTCATCTTTGGATTGGGGGGTAGGAGCGCAAAAGGTGCGTTCTTCAGGTGGTTGCTCGTCCTTGCGGGCGGCTACGCCGCCATGTTTGGGCTTGCTGCCCAGCGGGGCTATAACTAACTTGTATTACCCCCCCCCCTTTCCCCCTCCCCCCCTTTCGTATTCTGGGAAAAAAAAAAAAAAAAAGGTTGAACTAATCATGTATGGGGGCTAGTTTAATAGGGAGTAATAATACTATCGACCGAGGAACGTCGTCGTCTGAGGTGGAACTGTGTAGTAATAATGCACAACAGTCATCACAACAGTGAAATCGTAATCATTCATGTGAGGAACAACAAACAAAAAAAGGAAGAAAAAAGAAAAAAAAAAGGGAGGTGGTGTGTGTGATGAATCGGAGGCCAAAAAGGCAAATTTTTTTTCGTTTATTGGGGGCTGACTACCTATGTACTACGTTCATTCTTTCCTTCGTGGGATTTCCTATGTATGTATGTACGTACCTCTCAATTATTTTAGTATCTGCAATAAATCTGTTTAAAACGAGCATTGCTCTCATGATCGTTATCACAATGCCAGCAAAAAGTTTTCCTAGGAAGTTGTGATGGAATATTGTATGCATGACACATTGGAAAAAGAGAGGGGGGGGGGGGGGTGAAACTTGTCTCTTCGAAATCACAGGCTACTACACCTCCGTTTACGTGAAACATACTCATAACTAACTTCTCACGCACACACACACACAGAGAGAGAGAGAGTCAAGGATGGTAAAACGGTACCAAAGTCTTACATTCCTGCTAAACAAAGCAAAAACTCCTGTATTTCATTGAATGACTTTGTTTGAACTCGGTCTTCAAGACCAGAGTAGTAGTAGTAGAAAAACCTGATTCTCCCGTAAAAGGCTGATTCTGTGAATCCTCTCGTGATATCGATCCCATGAAAGCCTTTTTGTTGCAAGACAAAAGAAAAAAAAGAAGAAAAAAAAAAAAAGGGAAAACTATATACACAAATTTACTTTGGTACAGAAAAAATTGCAAGTCATGCCACGCCTAAAAACAACGCCCCCCTCCCCCTTTCAACCATGTATGTGATGGTGGGTGGAACTGTAAAAAGTCATTCTCACACAACCGCCTGCCTCCCTTCACCGCCAAGATTATACTCTCACTCAGATGTACGTACTCTCCCACTTCTTCCATCACAACCTTTCCCCTGCTCGTCGTCATTAAACCCCAAACAGGTTGATCCGGCCAGTCTTGTTCTGAAACTCTCTCTCAAAGGCCGTCTTCGTGTTGTTGTTCATAGCGACGCCATTTCCGTTTTCCTTGGGCTTGTTGCCGTTCTGTCCGTTCGCCTCGACCTCCTTGGCCGCCGTCAGACGGTTGTAGGCATGGGCGACAGTCCTCTCGGCGGCCTCGAGCGTGGTGCGATACCAGGCCTCGACCTGGGACTTTTCGATAAAGCTGCGCAGCTTGGCGTCTTCCCACTTCATGGCGTCGAGCAGCTTGTTGCGGAAGCTGTCGTCCAGGTCGTTGAAGCGGCGGTCCAGAGACTCGGTGAACACGCCAAGCGCATCAGAGGGCTTAACATAGGGGTTGAATTTTTCATCTGAATGTTCTGCACAGATACAACGGTTAGCAGGGCAACTGTAACATCGATAGGGGGCACATGACTTACGCTCATCAACTACCGCAAACATGGTATGGTACAGGGCTGTCTCGCCGACGGTCTCAAGCTGGTCCAGATCGCTCTTCTCGTTGGTTTCGTTCACCCGCTTCCAGTCGTCACGGATGAGGCACCTCCGCCAGATCAGGCGTTCCGCATTCGAGCGATCCTCACCCTTCAGGCCGCACTTAGCGACCTTCAGAGCCAGGTAGAACTGGTCGCCGATGGCATCAAAATGATCGGGGCCCAGAGCTATCAGAGTGAGGAGATCAATCAGAGTCCACGGCTGGAGCGCCTCATGCTTAATGAGACGCAACATGGCATCCTCCAAGATCTGAGAGAGCACCTTCAACTTCTTGGGGATTAGCACGCCGTGCTCCTTGAGTGCCAGCTCGAGCTCGGCGGGTTCGTCGACGCCGTCTTGTATGGTCGGTAGGATCTGGCTGTAGAGGTCGTCCTGGATTTTGATGAGGTCTAGCTCCCTCTCGATATTGTCGAGATGGGCACCATTCTTGACGTCCCGCTCAGACTGAGCGACACTGCCGCTATCGCCGTTTGTTGACTGTTCCGCCTCCTCGGCCATCAGGGCAAGCTTACCGAGACTTAGCTCGATCTTCTTGTTCCAGACCTGTTGTTCGCGAGTGAGGCCAAGATCAATCAGCGTCTCGGCGGCACGGTCGATATCCTTCTCTTTCTCAATATCGTTGATCCAAGAGACCTTGGCCAGCTCCGGCTTGGTTCTGAGAAATTGAGTGGCGTAATGCTGCTTGTCGTCGTAGGGGAAGTCCAACACAGCCTGGATCCCGCTGTTCTTGAGCAGGACTTCATAAGCTTGGAAAGCAAAGGTTACCCCGTATTTGTCAAAGAGTTCGCCCAACTGCCGTTTCTTCGCGTCGGCCAAAGCCATGTGCTCCTTGGCCTTGCTGGTGGATATGGTGCCAGCCGATGCGTCTTGTTCGAGCGACAAAATTTGCAGGACAACGACCTGTGCTAACGACTCGAGCGCCTTATGCTCCTTGGCGAGTTCAATCGCCTCATCCCACAACCCGAAGTCCTTCAGTTTCAGGATCTTCTCGTATATGTCGTGTGAATAGTTCTGTTCGTAAGTTTTGCCGAGTTCCCGCGCCTGGTGGTCGTCGCTCTTCGCAGCCCAGTCGGCATACTCGGTCAAAGCGGTGAAGTACTGCCCAGTGAGGGAGGGTAGCGTTTGCCGAATAGACGCCAATAGGCTCGTGTCTACGGCGACTTCTTCGGACGACTGGCTCTGATAAGACTCCAACCACTGGTAGCAGAATTCGATCAACCTCTTGAGGTTGTTGGTGATGAAATGCGTGGCCGTCCAGGGCTCGGGAATAGCATTGCCGCTGGCAGCTTTCTTGGGGTTGATACCGTAAGCTTTTGCGTTGCTGGTCCGATACTCGTGTGCCTCTCGCAAAGCACCGTTATTGACCGTAACAGCCTCCCACAACAGACGGTTGATACCCGCCTCGTCGGTAAGTCGCTCGGTCCAAGCGTATTTGATAATCTGATAAGCCCAGGCGATGAAGATATCGAGCCGCCACACGTCGTTGATAAACCAGTGTCGAACCGGGTCTACCTCGCCAATAGCCGGGTTGAGCTCCGTCTTCTGGTTCTCGTTGATGTACACCGCTGTCTCGGAGATGAGGTTCTTCTTGTCTCCTTTTGGACGCTCAGCCATGAACTGCTCGTTCTTCTGCCAGAGCCAGGTAGCCACGGCCATCTTCTCTGCATTGTAGAGAAGCATCCACCGGGTACGCGTGTCAAGGTCGACGTCGAGAGCATTGAGGTAGGATATTAACCTATCCAAGTAGCTCACTCTTGTCTTCATGTTGTTTTCGAGAGACGCGGGTAGGTTCGCAATGAAAGGAGTCTTGGAGCTCACAATCTCGTGGCTCAGCTCTATCGCTGCATTTCCGATTTCTTTGGGCGAGAAGGGCAACGCCCTCCGGCCTTGGAAGACCAACGGATTGTCTTCCTTGATACCAAAAAAGACCGCCTGTTCCAGCTTGCTCTTGGCGGTGACTGCAGGGGGTTTCTCACTTGCAAAACGCTCGACGTCGGCGATAGCTACTCTCACGGTTCCGACCCCTTGCAGCAGAAGCACGACCGTGGGGTTTTTCGTCTTGTGCCTGTGCGCTCGTGACTCTTCTTGAGCCTGGCCGTTTCCGTTGGGCTCTTCGATACCAGATCCAACTATCTGCAGAGAGTCTTCGTCTCGGAAGTCAATAACATCCTCGAAAGTAGCCGGTATTATGTGGCTATCCTCCTGCAGCTGAGAATCTGGCGAGTCCGGCGGCGATGCCATAGAAGCGATCACTACAGCGCGATCGAAGGTGACGAAAGCAACAAGTGCAGGGCGTGGGAGATAGATGCGAGGCCTTGCGGCGGCGATGTTCCTGATAGAGCTTGTGTACGAGTTGAGTGGCCGGACCATGCCAATGGCGATGCGCCCCTGCGAAACAACAACCTCGACGAGAGCATAGGTGGATTGGCGTTTTCCGGCAAATGAGGTAAGGAGTAGCAGATGCTGCATCGAGTCTGGGTCGCTGGATAGTGCTGCGCTGAGGCGGCTCATGCTGATATATTTCTGCTCCAGGCCCCGGGGGATGAATGTGAAATCAATGACTTCAAACGATTCCGTTGGTAAACTGCTGGTTGCTGAATCTGCTTGCTGTATGGCCTGAATGGCGTCTTCTCGGACGTCGACTTCGGAAAGGAGTTCGTGATGGCCACCGCGGTGCACCTTCCAGGAGTGAAGTCTCCCCTTGGAGGTAGCGGCAACAATTATGCGTTCCCCTATTCGCGTGCCAGAACTCGCTCGCGCAGCTACGATGTCCCCCTTAAGGCCAGGTGAGCTGAGCGCGTGGCGAATACTGCCAAAGAAGCCGCCGCCGTTGTTGCTCGAACTACGGAGGAATTGGACCGAGATCCCGGGTCGCCCGTGTGCGTCTCGAACGTTCATGTACGCGAGCCGCCCGCTGCTGAAGGCCAGGATGAAGCCGGCAGATTCGGCATTAACGATCTGAACGACGTGCTCCCCGGAGAACATTCCCGATATCGAGTCTTCCACCCCATTTCGCTGCTGGCGGATAAAGTCCAGAGTGGCCGCACTGGAGATGGACTCCCAGTACGCGATCCTGCCGCTCACGGGCATAACAACGACGAGTCCGGGCTCTTCTGAGGATGCTGAAGGGGAGACCAGGGAACCGAGTGGGAGCGGGTCGGAGGCATGTTTCGACGGATATGGCAGCGCGAACGTGAAGGTTTCGGGCGAGGGCGTTGTCGAGGTATAGGGCCAGACCAAGGCGTGGGTATGAGTGAGGCTCAAGGCGTAGCCATTCGAGTAGACGGCGCCGTGTTGACGATCTGTTGTCCCAGTCAGCATTCTCGACGTGATGTGTAATCTGGATGAGGGGACATTGGAAAGTAGCTCATCTTACTTTGCGAGTCCGCCCGGAGCCTGTCCGGTAGAGCCGGTAGTTTGCTCACTGTGTACGCATTATTCGTCGTCTGCAGAAGTGATCATGGTTAGCCGACAAAGCTCCCCTCAGATGTGGGTGGCGACACAGCGTGAATGCCTACCAGGACAATGCTCCCGTCTCCCTTGCTAACTCTTTCTCCTGCCTTCGGCTTCTTCGATCGAACGCTGAGTTCCTTGCGCGGGGCGCCGAAAGTCGAGAGGCCATCACGCTTGACGCTGAGCACATCGATTTTGTCGGCTTTAACTTCGTACATTTCAGGCGGCGCATCCGGATTCACGAACGTCGTCTCGGTCAACGGCACCCGCTGGCGTTTTGCCTTGGGCTGCCCAGGGACCGAGTTCTCAGAGTTGACGGGACGTTGTCGTCGACGGCTGCTTCGCGTACCCTTGGCAGGGCCGCCCTCTTGGTTGGCCGGCGAAAACATTTTTGGAGGTCGCCGTGAGCGTCTCCACCTGCGGCTTCTAAAGGCGCGATGATGACGATGCTGAGGATGCGAGTATATCGATTCAAATCATCGCAGGGTAAGGGATGTTGATGGAAAAACGCAAAGAAATATTGGTCGCACCGCTAAAACGGACGGAGGATTTGACAGCGACGGGATGGCTTGAACAGCCTAGCTGGGTGGGCAGAAGCAGGAGTGACGAAGCCTTCACTAATTGGATCTTGTTGACTTTTTGGGCAAAAAGTTCTCAGGATGCTACTGGTCAGTGCTCGATCGCCATGGAGCCCAGCTGCCAGCGCCCTCTTCGGCGCCAATTCCCAATTGGGCTGCCCCCCACACGAGGCACAAGGCCGCAAGCGCCTCACAGTAGGTGCCCAGAGCCAGACAGCATACGCCCGGGCACGCGAGGAACGCGCAGCTGGACCATTGACGAAAAACCGCCCAATCGCCTGTGAATTCACGTTGATACACAGAACAATGGATCTTCGAGTCCGGACAAAGCTTCATTCAGTATCTTTGAAGCTTCCACGTTTCAATCCCATCGCCAATCAAAGCTCCTTTATTTAAAGCCAGCCTACACGGCCAGCCCGACTGAGCTCGTGCGTTTTGAAACGGGCCAGTCGGTTTGAATGGTGACATCATTACCGCTTTAGGTCCAGAGCCTCAATGGTGGATCTCAAGCACTGAGCCAACGTCGCGCTGGTCGATCTCAGTAGGCATAAGCCGTTCAACGGTGATCATGTGCTAGCAACGCCTAATATCTACACGTATCATTTTGGTCTATTCGCTTTAAATTGCTATATACCTTGTTCCATTATTTTCTTTCTAATTTTGTCCTCATGATTTTGCGCGAATAATCTCTCATCTATTCTCCTTTCTTTGTTCCTTTCACCGCTGGGATTGCGTCTCGACTCGGAGAGAATGAGCCGGATAGTCACATCAGTGACAATCACGGACCCTCTGGTCAAGTACAATGCCTTGATTGCCACGGGTGTCTACAGCCCGGATGCATCTCAGCACCGTTTGGCTCTCCACCTGCAGAAGCTGTATTTGCGGTTGAAGGACTACACACCGGCACAAGAATATCGAAGCAGACTGCGGCAAATCACGCAGGCCGTCGATTCAGTCCAGAAACCAGACGATGCACTCGAGCTTGCGGCGGAGAATCACCCTATACGGCGGAATCCTCTGTTTGCGCGCTTTTTTCAAAAGTCTGATGCAGGAACGGACAGTCTTGCTCTGACAAGGGTCTTGACAAGTCACCAGGCTGCACTTGATGCTAACTCACCCAAAGGGCTGTTCCTTTCAGGTGAGGTAGGGACGGGAAAGTCCATGCTCCTGGATCTCCTAGCCGAGGGCCTGCCGACTAGTCGGAAGAAGAGATGGCACTTCAACACGTTCATGCTCCACGCCTTTTCACGGCTGGAGCAGTTTCGGAAGTCTCATCCTCAGATCGTTGCCCAAGACAGTCAAGGGCAATACTCCCTGTTGTGGATGGCAAAGGAGATGATTGAGAAGTCTCCAATCCTCTTCCTCGACGAATTCCAGCTTCCGGACCGAGCAGCGAGCAAGATTATGAATAATTTGTTTATTGCTTTCTTTCAACTCGGTGGCGTCCTCATTGCATCTTCCAACCGGGTGCCTGAAGAGCTGGAGCGGGCAACTGGGAGTTTCTACGCTCCCCCGGCCACCGGTGGCTTGCTCGGGCAAATGCTGGGGCTAGGGAAACGGCAGATGCAAGGCGAGCTGTTTGGACAGACAAGTGACTTCGCGGCCTTTCTGGAAGTCCTTAAGGCTCGGTGTGATTTCTGGCACATGGAAGGGGCTCGCGACTGGAGGAGGAGGGAGGGTCGGACTGAACCCCTGATCATTGCAGACAGCTCAACCAAGTCGGATTCTGCACTTGGTCTCTCTTCTGTGGCAGTATCTGCAGACACACAGAGTCCTGCGATATCTACAGATGGCAATACCGAACAAGGCGGGCATGAAGCCGAGGATGGTTTGCAAAGACCAGCGCGGTACTTCCTGCCATCTGATGCTAGTGGAAGCTGGAGCAAAGCTGTAACTCGGACTGTATGGCAGCCATCAGCACTGGTGGTTTACGGCAGGAAGGTTGCTGTCCCACGACAACATGACGGTGTCTCGCTATGGAACTTCGCCGAGATCGTGAGCTCGTTCGGACCAGCTGACTACATCACGTTGGCTTCGAACTATCATACCTTTATCATCGAGCAGGTGCCCGTCCTAACAATGTCAATGAAGAATGAGGCTCGAAGATTCATCACACTGTTGGATGCCCTCTATGAATCGCGATGTAAGCTGATACTCCAGGCGGAAGCGGGCCCAGATGACCTCTTTTTCCCTGACACGAGAAGGCGGGCGTCGGGGACTAGTGGGAACGGGAAGCAAGATGAAGTCGTTGTCAATGACGCAACATATTCGGAAACCATCGCCGAAGTCTTCCAAGACCAGGTTTCGCCATTCCGTCCGAACATCTCCGACTACGCAGACCCGCCGATAAACTCCAAGTATGATCCGGACCAAGACTCGGACTTCACTGGGATGGAGCCAGCAAAGAAGAAGGTCGATTTTGGCAATACGAGCGCTTTCACGGGAGAGGACGAACGATTCGCCTACAAACGGGCGACAAGTCGGCTCTGGCAAATGTGCAGCTCAGAGTGGCATTCCCGGACGGGTGACTGGTGGGAGCCTCTGCCAGTTGAAGCGAGACATTGGGAAGGCTCCGAACTGTCCAAGCCACTTCCACTGAATCTATCGAGCGCCTCGCCGAGTGAAATCGTGATGGGTGGCTCGATAGAAGTTGCAGAACCTGCTGGTCTGGAGAGGTTCAGGATCGCGAGTTTCAAGCAAGCCGACCAATAAGCCGTGCCATTAGTTATTCAGAACTAGTGGAGAGAAATTCAAGAAAAAAGGGAAGCACCCGCAGTTACCAACCATCTCTCAAGAGATATGGACTTGCGGATCGCAAGAGTTTTTAGAAATGTGTGAGCGAGTAATAAGGCTGCCGGTGACGAGGCCGCAAGGCCCGAAACGAACCGCGAAACGCACCAGAAAACACAACGATTTGGGCTCTGTCTGACCTGGTACCTTCCAAGGTTGCGTCGCTCTGCAGGAAATCGGTGTGTAAGACGATTGGTGGTCAAACTGTGGGGAAATATTCCATCCCCACCTTCATCCCAGCATCGACAGACTCACCCAAGCGATCCCAAGAATTCCAAGGCTTCTCGGCTCGTTTCCGAGCGTGCCGAATGCATTTCCCATCTCAGAGCGTGCGAACAGAGATAGCAAAGGGCATGTACCGGTCATGTATCGGCCATGTTATAGTGTTACACAGCGTTTCATCAACTTCTCGCATCCGGCGAATCGCTTCGCCATGAAATCTGGCCGAGATCGTGATGCCCCAAATTGCCGATTTTGCCGGGCCCTGCGTGCCCGTCGTCGACGACCAATGACACGGCCCCTCTTTTAACATGCTCGCTACGGCGCACCTGCCAACTGCTGTCCGGAGCGAGTGCCGCCGGAACCTGGGTTTCCCTATCCCATATCCCATGCTAATCGGTCCATCCCATAGCTGGGCCCCTCGCTTGCCTACCCCAGGCTGGGCATGTCACTCCCCGGTACACCTGGTATCTACTGCATGGCAGCTCTTAAGGGACGATTAAATGTGTACTGGGTGTGAGGCAGAGGGGTGCTGCGGAGATGCATGGATGGCCACCATGTCATTCCATCGATGTGGGCTGTCTGGATGTTTTTGTGGTCTTTCATCCAATGTTTTTCATCACTCGATGATCATCCCATGGTCAGAGCTGTGATAGCTCGATCCAGGAACCATGGGCGATAAGTATATCAGGACTCATCGGCGGAGTCGCCAGTTGTTGAGACAGCTAACACTACTCTTGGGTTGCTGTCTGGTGTTTTACTGCCTGTTATTCGTTTCAAACACACCACCACCCCACGTCGATTACGACGACAGTTACAATCGCGACGAATCATGGCATCAACCAGGCTCATCGAGACGGTTGCCCGCAGAGACATTGAACAATCTCTCCCTCACCGAAGACCAGTGCAACACTGCCTTCCCCGGCCTGACCACACAGATCGATGAAGTCGTTGCCCAGGGACCGTTCAAGGTGAAGCAGACGGGCGATATGGGCCCTCTGCAGGGCAGAATCAAGAACGGACAAGTGTGCCGCCCCGGTCTGGGCCCCATAAGAGAGATCGTTGGTAACTGACGTCGGGCAGATAACCGTCATTCACGCCCAGCGGAAAGCAGATCTATCCAGAGAGATGATCAATGTAAGCGATTCACCCTTTCTTCATCCCTATTACCTGAGAACTAATACTGATGAATGTAGTCACGCACAGCAGCCCTCCACCAACTCCACCGCGCCATCCTCACCTCGCCCACGAGGCTCCCAGACGACACCATTTTCAGTCTCAACTTCCAGGACCAGCCCTTCGGCACAGCCTGGACGTACAGCCGCCCTGCTGACCCTCTCCATCGCCCGAAAGACCCCGACTCGCGAAGCTTTCTCATGCCGCACTTTTCCTTCTGGGCCTGGGACCTACCCTTCGTCGGGTCCATGGGCCGGGCCGCTGCAGCCATCGACGACCTCGAGCGGACCTACACGGGGCCGACCGGCTGGTCGCGAAAGCTGTCAAAAGCCGTGTGGAGGGGTACGACGTGGTTCAACAGCGTGCACAACCCCCAGCTGCGCCAGAAACTGCTGGCTGCAGCGAGAGGGAAGGAGTGGGCCGACGTGGAAGCTCTCGAATGGACGACTGCGAAAACGGGCACAAGCAACGCCAGCAACGCACTCCCTATCGAAGATTTCTGCAGGTACAAGTATGTCATACATACGGAAGGGATAGCGTACAGCGGGAGGTTTCAGTTTCTGCAGATGTGCGCTAGTGTCGTCATCACGCCGCCGATACAATGGCTGCAGCACACTACGCACCTTGTCAAGCCGCTGTTCTCGAGTGAGCTGGATCTGGAATCTGTCCGATCTAGACGGGAGAAAGAAAACGAAAAGGGGAATGGGAATGGGAATGGGAATGGGAATAGGGGAGGTAGTAGTGGTGGACATTCGCATGCCAAGGCGGCTGGGAGTGGGGCTGGGTCCGGGGGACGGCACGGCGGCGGCGGCGGGTGGACGCGGACGCCGCCTGCCAGTTCGGAGCGGGTCCGCAAGATCTGGCCCGTGCAATACCCTCCTAGCGAAGCGAATATTGTGTTTGTAAGCCCGGACTGGTCTGACCTGGAAGATACGGTTGCCTGGTTGGAAGAGAACCCCAAGGTTGCGGAGGGCATTGCGAGGAGGCAGAGGGAGCTGTTTGTGGGTGGGGGATACTTTAGCCCCGCGGCGGAGACGTGTTACTGGCGCGCCCTGATAAAAGGATGGGCGAAGATGGCGAGGATGGATGGGGAGGGGTGGGAGGATGCAGAAGGTATTTCGTTTGAGGCGTTTGTTCTTAACAATGGGAACTGATAAGATGACATGAGCGTGGGAGTTTGGTATATAGTTTCTATTCGGACACGTCCCTTGATATGATGTAGCAAGAAGTGTATTCCGTATACGCGGAAGCGTATATATATAAACACCAAACTCCGTAACTGGTTCTGGTTCTGGTTCCTCCATCATGTTGCAGACAGACCGGTATGTATGTATATTCCCTCATGTAACCAACGCCAGACTCCATTACCAATTACCTTCCCAAACGACATACAAAACATCAATACCAGCCCCCCCCCCTTTTTTTTTTAAAAACCATTCTATAATAGGTTGGTGACACCAGGCGTCCACCCCTCCCCAATCCTCCTCAAATCCTCACCAAACCTCTTGTTGGTAATCCTCTTCCCCGGCCCCCCTGTTGTCCCCGTGCCCGGTAGGGGCGAGTGCTCATCCGGATCGTAGAACGGGTTCTGCAGTAGCCGTATGTACGCGGTCTGCATGGCTTTAAACACGGGTTTCATCTCCCCTTCTCTCAACCCCACGACGCCCGCGGTGGCAGCAGCAGCAAGGGCGGCCTGCGTGCCCGCCACGGAGGCCGCCGTCCTGCTATCGATGCGGCGGCCGCGCATGTCCACGACGGCCACGAACTTCGTCCCCGTGTTGGTCTCGAAGCCGTACGCTGCTAGACGCTCGTCGACCGCATGCAGCAGCCCTAGGTCGCCGCTCAGGCCGACGCCAGAGGATGTGTTTTGGCGCGAGCGCAGGTCGAATACGTCCAGCGCGGAGTAGAGGATCAGGGAGAATTGCAATGGGGTTCGGATCGGAGCAAACGTGTTTGTCGCGGGATCGTAGGAGGGGAAGATTTGTATGTGTAACGGGTTATTCTGAACTGGGTTAGCTATTACTGCAGATGGGGGGGGAGCAAAATAAGACATGGAAATTGTAAAAACGCACGTTGCGCCCGATCACGCCTAGGCAGGCTATTGACGGTATTGCTGTCGCCATTTTTTTTCTCTCTACCACAGTCAGTCCCACACAGGAATAATACTGTCGTGGGTGTTGGTATGGTGGTGTGGTGGTGTGGTGGGTTGAAGATAAGTACATAAGTGGAAGGTGAGCCGGGTGGGAAGTGGGACCGAATTGAAGGAACCAGACAGCCCCGAAAGTTCAAAGCTCCCCTCCCCCCCGGGTTCCTGCAGCTTACCTTACCCACATTCACCCGCCAGGGGTTTACGTATGTACAGACGTAGATGGGAAACGGTTGACAACACAACAAAGCACAACAAGTGGAATGAACAAATGTTGAGCAGATACATGAAAATGAGAAGGAGAATTTTAAATGATAAACCAAGAGATTAAAATTGTTTTAAAGAACGATCCAGTCGGGCAAACTACTTCGTTGCTTTGCTAACAAGTAAAAATACATTGGAATTTTGTTTTGCCCAGAAACCGTAACGCCTCGCCGTATAATATAATAATCAATCATGCAACGCAACGCAACACAAACCCATCGCATAGTGTATGCTCTCTTCTCTATACAAGCCTTCTTCTTGTAATACCCAAACGTGTTCGTTCACTCAGCTTCTTCCTCATCAAGCAACCCCTCAGTCTCCTCCAACCCTTTGAGTACCTCCTCGATCTCACTGGGGTCCGTAATCGCCCATACACCACCTCCTTTGACCGTATCTTTCCCTCTCATTCCCACCTCTTTGCCCACCAGGTTTCGTCCGACCTTCCCCGGTCCGATACCCACCCACCTCCTCACCTTCTCCTCCTGGTCAAGATACTTGATAGAGTCCCACCACCTAACCGTCTCCAAACATTGCCTGGCCAAGAGGTCTTTGAGCTCCGCCTTGCTCTCAAACGGCCTCGCGCTCACATTACTTATACACGGTATGTCGCCCGGATACCTCACTATATCCTCCCCTTCCCTCCCAGGTACTCTGCTCTTGCCAGACAATATCTGCTGCATCACTGCGACGGCAGGTTTCATGATGGGGGAGTGAAACGGCGAATCGCTCTTCAACCTCACCGCGCGTGGATCGTGGCCCAGGAACTGCCGGACATGCGCGACCAGCGTCTTGATCCGTTCAATGTTCCCACTCAGCACGATCTGGTTCTTCGAGTTGATGTTGGCGATCAACACCTGGTCGATCGGCGATTTATCCTCTGCAGACTCCGACTTGGCCCCATCAGAACTGTACCCCACGAAATCATGGATAGCAGAGATCAGGGGCTGGAGGTACTCCGGCTCCGTGACGATGGCCACCATGCCGTACTCCCCGCCGTATTCCTCCTGCGCCCGGAGCGTGGCTTCCTCCATGGCCACCGCGCGCTTCTGGGTCAGGTACAGGCTGTCTTCGAACTCGATGTACCCGCCCGCCACGAGCGCAGCGAACTCTCCCAGACTGTGTCCGAGTGTGAAATCTGCTCTCTGGGACGTGTGGAAGCCGAACTCGATCTCCAGGATCTGGAGGATCAGGATGGACGTGGCCATGATGGCGGGCTGGGCATTGTGCGTCTGGTTGAGCACCCTGCCGGGGCCTTCTTGGATCACGGACGATAGCTTGTAGCCGACGATGCTGTCGATCTGCTCGATGATACGCGAGGCAGTGGAGGGGAAGGCTTCGAGCCACGGCGTGAGCATGCCTACTTTTTGCACTCCTTGGCCTACGCAAAAAACAGAACATATGTTAGTGGGCCACACGAACACATACGGACGGAAACGGATACAAAAGGGAAGAGGGAAGAGGGAAGAATATGGAATGGAGGAAGAACGACGTTACCAGGAAAGAAGATGGCCGTTTTTGGCCGTGTAGCTGTTTGGGTAGACACATGGCGACGATGTGGTATTGATGTTCCCCGTATGCTTCGTGTAGGCGTCCTGGATGCCGAGACGCAGCTGCGCGTGAGCGCAGCAGCACGGCTACTGGGTATGGTTAATACCCCACGACGCATTGAGGGCATTTTGTAAAAGCGTAGGTAGCGTTGTTGTCCTTGTCGCTTTGAACCAGCCCAGTGCCACCACCTAAGCCGGCGGGCGATTAGAATGGTCGTCTCATGCGCCGTGCAGAGATTCCCGTTCAACTCCTGTTGACAGCAATCGATTGAAGAGGGTTGTCAAGATAGTCCCGGGGGGGGGGGTAACGGAGCTCAATTCTAGGCTCCCTGTGTTCTTCTATCTGGGGTAGGCGCTACGGAAGAGGATGAGTTCCCTTGTCAGTCAGAAGTGCTAGCGGAGATCGACGCCCCGGCGGGTGGAGGTGGGGCACGTCCGTCGCTCGCGCGCAACACTGCTTTTGCTAGCGGGTACTGCTGCAGCCGCAACCGACTCCCGACCGAAGGTAACGAAAGGGACCAGCGGAAGGCACAAAAAGTGGATGATCCTTTCACCGTCGGGTCGGGTGCTGCCAGGAACGCGCAGCGGAAAAAAAGTAAAAAAAAGTAGGACTCCACAAGACCCCCCCGTTCATAACAACATCATACCTATTTGAACAGCCTCGTGAGAATACAACCCGAAACTAAAAACCGGAGTTTAATCAAAATTCAAGGAAGCCCGGAGATTTTTTACAAACAAAAAGTTCAGCACAAAAAGAGGGGCAGTATGCCGATAACGATAATAGCACCCAAACCAGCGCAACAGCGCTATGCCGCGCCTCAAGACTCTCCTGATGCGTCGGACTCGGAAGAGGGAGATGATTTAAGCGAAGGCGGAGCCGATTTGGAAGGGGATATTTCCATGGGCCACCGGCCGGCGAAGAAAGCCCGGACAGACGGCAAATATGAGATCGTCACTCCGGGAGAGGTCATTACGGATGACCCGCAGTGGATGAGGTAAACCCTTACACCCCCCTTTACCTTCCCTCATCAGCATGTTATTAATGTGAGGGCAGAGGCCACGGAACATATGTATCACCCGCAGCAACATCAATCATCTCGTCAGTAGCGGGGACGGTCACCCGGACAAACAAGTTGCTGTCCGTCCGGCCCCTGCGGGCACGGTATACCCCCGAGGTAGGAGATCTCGTGGTGGGTAGGATAGTAGAGGTGCAGGCGAAGCGGTGGCGGGTCGATGTTGGTTCTACCCAGTTGGCGTCCCTTCCGCTGTCAGCGATCAACCTGCCCGGAGGGATCCTGCGCAGACGGACTGATACAGACGAGTTGCAGATCCGCACATTCTTCGCTGAAGGTGATCTGCTAGTTGCCGAGGTCCAGCAGCTGTATCAAGATGGCGGCGCTGTTCTGCACACCCGGTCATTGAAGTATGGTAAACTCAGGAATGGCATATTCGTTGCTGTGTCGGGTATGGGCGGTGGCGGTGGAGTTGTACGCAGTAGACGGCAGGTCTGGACGCTGGATGCAGCCAACGGTGGGGGACAGATTGATATAGTGCTCGGAGTGAACGGGTATGTTTGGATCAGCAAGCACGTCGAGCCTGTCCTTGCCGAGGACCAAAAGACTACGCCGACCACAGCTGGGCCCATAACCAACGCCCCGACGACCACGGGAATTACCAACTTGGAGGAAAGTGTCAGTGCGACGATGTACTCGAGCCAGAACGACAGGATTGAGGTAGAGACTATGCGCGAGATTGCGAGACTCAGAGGGGTTATTACCGCGCTGGTGGAGAACGGGCTGAGGGTCGATGAGGACATGGTCATGAAGGGATACCACGAGGCCGTCGAGATGGCGCTCACGTATGGTGAGGGCGGGCAGGATGATGTGTATCTCGGTGGTGAGAGGGGGGAGCAACTTGCTGCTGTGCTCAGAGGCAGATAGAACACACCTTATAAGTGGTCGCCAGAAAAATAACGGAAAAGCTTACAAGGATCAAGCTACCGCTTACTGTGAGATGGGATGTAGATCAAGGGCTTCGTCTACGGACTGTGGAACTCTATGTGAGAAGGTCAGGGTATATATACTAAAGAACTGCTGCGATTTGACACATACGGCCATAGATAGTGGAAAACTCGGGATCCCGTCCGCTCTCCCATAGATAAGCCACTAATCGCCTGACTAGTAGTTGGGTCGGTGACGACCAGCGAATCCCAGGTGCTGTATGTTTTTGCTGCTTTGTTGTCCTGACTTTTTGCGTGCTCTGTCTCTTTTATGTAAATGTCTGTCGGAAGTCGAAAATACTACCTTCTTGATGCAGATGAAGTTATAAGGAAAAGTAGAAGGGTGAGTTGCGAGGTGTGAGACAGCGTTGAGGAAGGGTAGTTGTTGTTGCCCAATTCAAGTTTCCTAGCAGCGAGTTCATGTAGTATTCCTGATAGCGCAAGATATAGTACTGCTATCAGCTTGAAGTTACAATTATAAATTACATGGTTTAGAACTAGGTAATACAATCGTAAAGCCCTCCGCCTTGGTCAAAAGGTTTTCGGACAAGAACCAACGTTAGAAAGGGTATTATGAAATCCGACTGGCCACACGAAATTAGAGCTCTTCTTCTTTTTTTATTTGCCCTTGCGCTTCTTGACCCCCTCCGGCTTGCCCGATGTACCTATACCCTCTGCCAGTTGCTGTTTCCGTTCCCGCTGCTCCTTCTGTTCCCGCCGTTGTCGTTGCAGCGCTCGTTCCTGTTCCCGTAGTGCCCGTATCTCTTCCCGTGTTTGTTGCAGCTCCTCAGATACCCGTCGGTCCCCGGCTCTCCCTTGTCCCCGCCGATACCGCTCATCAAGGTGGTCTCTCTTCTTCACAGCCTCGTTTATCTGGCGGTAAAGTGGGACCCTGAGGCGACCCTTTTGAACAGCTTTAAGCAGCCGGCTCTCGTTGACGTGGCCGTGGATTGAGGGATTGTATCCGTAGTGAAGCAGTTGCGCCTCGTACCAGTCATCAAGGCGGTCCTGCTCCTGCTCCTCCTGCTCCTCCTCCTCGCCGTACCCCCACTGATCAAGGCGCTTTTCTTCTTCCTCCTCCTCCTCCTCCTCCTCCTCCTCTTCCTCCTCTAAGCCATCTGAGGAGCTACCATCTGAGGATAAGGATGAGGACGAGGGGGCGAAGTGATCGCGGATCTCTTCAACGGAAGCTCTTGGGTGCCGGTTACCTCCAACAATGCAGTAGTAGACACCCTGCTCATAACTCCAGGAATGCTGCGGCCTGGATAAGAGCCCCTCTGGCATTTGTCCTTCTTCCTGGATGGGCTGATGACGTTTCAAAGTTGTCGGACTAAAATTGATGTTTGTTGATGGACTGCTTTGCGTCGTAGGTATCACAAGAAGCCGAATCCCAACAACTTCGACAGCGCACCTCTGCGTATCGTGATTGCCCACGAGCTGGAATACAGTATTGTCCGCGGCCTGCAGCGAAAAAAAAAAAATCTTGAAGAAATCCGCTAAATGACAACTCCAGTGATGTGGAAGTTATTAAACTGATGTTGGCTACAGGTAATGAAGCAGTGTGTTTTAGAAAGAAAATGTAATCAAAAAAAAAAAAGAAAGCAAACAACATTGCCGGGTTGCAAACTGACCATCTCCCGGAGCCCACCTTCCCTAAAGTAAAAGCCTAAAGAAGTGAAAGTGAACACATCCCAACTTCCCTTGGATTTTTGGGGGGCGGCTATATACCCATTAGCTTCATTAAAGAGATGGGCCTGGCGGTTAGAATTGTGTGCAAGGTACGTGAAGTAAAGGGCTGGACAAGACTATCTAAAGACGGAGTGAATACAAGGGTGGAACAGCAGTCATAAATATACGTTGAGTGAATTGGTGGGGGCAGGGGCAGAAGTGAAATAAAGGGGGGGGGGAGAGTAGGGCCGTACAGAAGCAGAAGAAAAGAAGAAAACGCAAGGTTGAATCAGATTCCTTCCAAGTCAAGTGGTTCTTATCAGCAAAAATATGCAACCCCCTGCTTACAGGTCAACTTTCATAAAGACGCTCCCATGCTAAAGACACGAGCCCCTCTTGCGTCTGTGATAAAGGGCTCTGAGAGCTATTTAAATGATCATAGACTACATATAACGGGGATATTGGCTTGAAGGACGCTTTGCTTGGTGTGTGACATGGTTTGGAAGTTGAAATGACATGGGGAGTAAGTCATTGCAAACTCAAGTATCTCGAGAAAAGGTTAGTCTGCTGAGGACTTGAGGATTTGGATATCTCTCAGGCTCCATAGGTACCTCCATATAATCGACAATCCGGATTACAGGCTTAGTTCCATTCTCTATATAATTACCTGAGGGGCTAAGATATCTTAGAATTACAGTTAGCTACGAATGTAGCTAATATTAATGAACAGACATCGTACCCTTAATTACAACCTACAAGCACGCATTTCCATCCCATCATTAAAATCTGGCGTAAGTAAAGTTCGGAGGCCGTCCCAGCTCGTCCCATCGCCGCCTCATCTCCCACGCGCTGATCTCGCTGCGCGTCCCTTGGCCGTCTTCACGGCGCCCGTCGAACGTCAGGAATTGATCGTCGACCGGAAGCTGCCCTGTGATCTTGCCATACCCCTCGAACCGGATCAAGCCGCCATTTTTAGCACTGCCATGATGACAGTCCCCCTGTGGGTCCTCTGCTCGCCAATGAAAGCCCAAGAATGCATAAGATGACGCCCTCGGCCTCTCGTCGAAGCGCAGAATTCCAGTAAGGGGTCCGATCTCGAACGATCCCCAGAGCGCGTCTCCATCGAGAGTAAGGATCATAGTGTCGTTCTCTGATTCAAACTCTGGTGGTCCGCGACAGGCAACGTGATATCGGCCGTCTAGGAGTCCTAAGGGGGCATCGTGAAAGTTTTCATCATCGTCTGAGTAATGTATGGCCTCGGCATCCGAAGAGTAGTCATGACCGTGGTCATAGATCTCTTCGTAAGGTGGAGGAGGCTCATCATAATGCTCCTCATAGGGTGCCGTCACATATCCAGGGGGCCCGTCAGCCCTGGCGGCTGAACGCCCGCCTCGTGAAGGCACGGAGAAGCCCCCCCGTCTTGCGAGCTGAAGCCGGTGTGTGGTCGGTGCCGGAGATGGTGCTGCAGTAGGAGCAGGTCGAGATGACACTGTTCGGTTCCCTCCCGACGAGGCACCTCGTCGAGCTGTCTGCTTTCTCGGTGGTGCCTCAGCAGATACAGTCTTTGGAGTTGCCGAGGCTGTGGGTGGCTTTTCCGCTTTGGTAGCTGCAGCCGTCTTGGCCGCCGTTGCCTTGGCCGCCGTTGCCTTGGGAGCGGTCGTCTTTTTAGGAGTGGTGGTCGTCTTGGGAGCCTTCTCAACGGCAGCAGTCTTTGTGGTCTTGGCCTTTTTCGACGCTGGCTCTGACTTTGGCGCCGCTCCGAACTGAACAATACCCTGCGGACCAATCGAAACACTGAGGTTGATGCTGACATTGTTGGTCCCAGCACCGGCGTGCGCGTCATCAGCCTTCCGCTTGGTACCCTTTTTGGCAGCGACCGTCTTGGACGACGAGGCAACCTCGGCAGTTTGCTGCTTCTTGAGTGCCTGCTTAGTCTCCCGCTCACTCTTAGCCCACTCCTTCCTCAGATCCGTCTCAACCTTCTAGATGTGAGACGAGACAGCCAAATCACCCTTATTGACGGCTGCCCAGAGCCTCATGCTAGCCGTGCCCTTGACTTTAGAGGGGGGGAGTCCATGATGGAGCAGCTGGGCCTCGTACCAGTGAGCAGGGCGAGACTTTGAGCTGTCCGGATCAGCGAAGATGGATTGCAGTTCTGGGTAGGTTGCCCGCCGATGCCGGTTGTGGCCACTGACTTCCACATAGAAATCACCCCCGCAATAGGACCACGCGTCTCTGGTAACTGGCGGCGCGGACATGTCTTCCTATGTTCGACGATGATCTTCGGAGGTTTGAGACGGAGCAATAGGGATTATATAGCGGGGTAAAAAAGAGAATGAGAAGGTGAAGATAGGATGAAGTGAAAGGCGACTTGGCTGAGTCTGTGTCCAGTCATGTCGCGAGACTGCACGCAGGCTGTACTGGTGCCACTTTATGGTTCTTGAGCCCAACCAGAGCCTGAACTAAAATGGCTCGTGCTACGGGTAGTGGTTGGATCGCGAGTTTGACACTGGTATTATTGACTGTCCATTGAGAGATGAAGTTCAAGATGTTGACATGGTTGTCAGGTGCGCTAGTGTAGCGAGCAGCCAGCTTCAACCAGCTCAAGGATGTCAGACTGGCTGGCAGCTGGCGCCGACATGGTATGCGATCATGATTCATAATGCGGTACGGGCGACCCTACCAATATAATTGGCTCACCGCTTTCCGCACGAACTTTTCTTGTCACTGGAGCTACAGCGACTCTCCTCACTAACTATTTGACTGTTAGCGCTCGAAGTGCTGAGAGTCACAGTGATGTTTGTGCACTGATAGTGAATATGTCCGCTATCCCCCAGTGCACCAATTCTGCCGGACAAAAAAGGCGGTGGGCCAATTCCTTTGATAGGGTCCTTCGTAAGTGCCGAACATTGCGCGTCAGTTCTCATCAACCATCCTTATAAAAAAATGGTGCTAGCACTGTGTTGGGGACCTCAGGTTATCACATTCACTGTGATTTCCTTCTTGGAAGGCAGGACATGCCGAAGTGCTGTGCCCACTTCCATTCGTTGATTCACCTCCACCTTGTTCCTTCCTCACTGTTGTCTTTCTCCGTCAAGCTAACGACGTAAAACTGCTTGGTACCAGTGGTGGTCTTGGTAATCCAGAAGTCAAGTTTCTGACAGAACCAGTAGCATTTCTAAAATAGGCAATCATGGACTTGATTGAAGATCTGCTCGAGCTTGAGATCCCAAGAGATCTTGAAATCTCGCCCGACGGACGATCGGTGATTTACTCGACGGGACTGAGATGGAACCACAAGAAAGTTTCCAATATATCAAGGTCTTTGTGGGTAGCAGAAGTCGGCGCCCCAAAATCAGCACGCAGGATTGCCTCTGCAGTGTTTAACAACAGGATGCCCAAGTGGTCGCCCGACGGGAAATCGATCGCTTTTCTATCAGACATAGGTGGGAGTGACTGGTATGGGGGCAGGACATGCACCATATACCTTATCGACATGCCAGAGAAGAAATCAAAGGTGTATGAGAGGGAAGCTGTCACCCCTTCGTCCCGTGAGCAGCCAATCTCCAAATTTGAGTTCAGTCCTGATGGAAGATACATCGCTTTTGCGGTTGCTCCGGAGAAGACACTCGCTCCATTGGGGAGAGAGGAGGGGCGCGATGATGCGGCTGTCTGGGGAGAGGCATGGAAGTATGCCAACTTGTTAGTTCTTGATCTCAAAAAGGGGACTACTGATTGTTTGTGGGAGGGGTTTTCGCTTGGAGGTACCCATGTATCTGACTCCGACGATATTCGCTGGGCCGGACGGGAAGCCAAGCAAGCCTCTCCCCACGGCAGTTTTTATCCATGGTGGCCCCTATTACCGTCTTTTGGATGCTTTTGATGCAGCGGACACCACATACTTCCACGTCCCAACCGTGCTCAGCTCTGGATACGGTATCCTGATCCCGAATTACCGCGGCAGCAGCGGACGAGGGGAGAAGTTTGCCAGCTACGCCAGGGGGGCATGGGAATCTACGACGAGCCGGACGTGGTAGCCATGACACAGGCCGCCATTGAGCAAGGCTTCATCGACGGCGAGAAACTCGTGGCTGGCGGGTGGTCGCAGGGCGGGCACCTCTCGTACCTGTCCGCGGTGCGCAACGGCAAGCACGGCTTTGGATGGAAGTTTAGGGGCATTGTAGCAGGTGCCGGCGTAACTGATTGGGACAGCATGGTCTTGACGTCGGACATCGGCTATTCGCAAGCCGCGCTGGCTGGCAACGCTCTGTGGAACATGGACCAGGAAGACACCGGAACTCGCTCCGGCTCAGCCTTGTGGGAGTTTAAGGAGGCGGTGCAGAAGGCGCGCATCCCGCCTATGCTGATGCTACACGGAGAGAAAGACCAGCGGGTACCCATAAGCCAGGCTTGGGGCTTCAGGCGGGCCCTTGACCAGGCCGGTTTGCCATTTGAGTTTGTGACCTATCCGCGTGAGGGTCACTTCATTGGAGAGCGAAGGCATATCGAAGATATGATGAAGAGGGTACTGCGCTTCGTTACTACGCACCTCAGCTGAGTAATAGACAGATAGGCGCTTCGAGACCACAAGCGTTAACCTATGCAGCAGGGCATTGTTCCCTGAAGCTGTGATCTTGATTGTCCACGTTGACAATAAAAGCTGCGGCATTGTGGCATCATGGAAGGTTGGTCGCCTGTGCTGCAGAGCCCAAATCACCTGTTCAATAACTGTGTATGTATGTATGTACATGACAAACGCTCCGAGAATAAACATGCTGAGCGGTGCCAATTGGCCCAAAAGGGAAGCCTCAGTAAAGGTTCCTGCATGTTGCTTGTGGTGTTATGGAATGCAGCTTGATTGCTTTTACACTGAAAAGGAAAGGAGCAACAAGAACAGTGGAATGGGAAAGGTAACCGCGACACGTGCCTTCCGGAGATTTACCGCTGCGCTACTGTTATCGAAGCATTCCAATACGTCAGGTTTCCAGACAAAGGCCGACCAGCTTTCTTCCGCGTCCGATTAATCTGGGCTATTCAGAGCTCGAAGCAAGCATTCTTCGCCCAGTAACCGTCGTAAAAGAGGATTCTAAGAACGATATATTATATTTCTTTCACATCTGGGTAAGTGGGTCGAGATTGTTAAGGTCCTTTACGTGACCTTTGTCCCCACATCGCGCCTTCCGAGCTCTTGTCTTCCGCGTCAACTTCTTGTACCTACTCTCTTTGCCACACCATTACCTGTACTCACCTAACAGCCCACAGCCCCGTCAGGTTAGACCTTTGCTAACCCGCTGCGCAGCGATTTTTGGAACCGACAACAAACTCAAAGGAAGTCAACCGAATAGAAAAAGACAAGATGTCTTCACCCAAGGCGGAGAAGCCATTCGAAGAGGCCCAAAATCACCATGAGGGCACAGAAGGCAATGACGAAGTACGCAAGATCTGGGCGGCCCCAGCGCCGCCCTAGCGCCGCCCCGTCGCAAAGAAACACAAGCTAACTGTGGAAAAGGAGGAGATCTCAGCCATGAAGCGACGTGTCGCCGAAATGGAAGAGGAGGCAGCCAAGCTGCGCGAGATGCAGGCGACGCTCGACCAGGCGCATAGCGACCTCTCCGATAACAAAGAAGACGTCGACAGCCGCAGCATCTTCGTCGGAAACGTCGATTACTCGGCATCACCAGAGGAGATCCAGGCGCATTTCCATAGCTGTGGATCGATCAATCGCGTCACAATTCTGCTGGACAAGTTCACTGGCCAACCCAAGGGGTAAGTTGGGCAAAGAGGAGGGTACTGGCAGCCACTTCGGCGGAGACCTCACTAACGCGGACTGACAGTTACGCCTATGTCGAGTTCACCGAGCCCAGCCTCGTTGCCCAAGCACTAGTTCTTAACGAGAGCGTGTTCAAGGGTCGCAACATCAAAGTCGTACCGAAGCGAACGAATGTTCCGGGCCTGTCGCGTGGTCGCGGACGGGGAGGGCTCCGAGGCGGCGGTCGCGGATTTCACGGTGGCAGAGGAGGTGGTTTCCCCAGGGGAGGTTACCGCGGCGGCTACCGTGGCCGGGGCCGAGGAGGATTCCAACCGTACTAGGCGAAGCGGAAGAGATGCCTCCGAGGGCGATCATCGCTCTCTGTCGAGGAAGTACTCGATCTGATAACCGACTAGGGCGGAGGAGCCGCGAAGCCTATTGTGTCATACTGGTTGAGCTGTCTATGAAAACTCTCCGAGATGATCGGGCGACATGTTTCCGGGTTTTCGCGTCAACGACCTCAGTCTCATAATATTGCTTCAAGGTGTACGATTGATTTCAAAGAGCAAGGAAGACTAGGATTTTGCACGGGCGAGCTGCTATTTGCGTCGCGAGGCGTCTAAAGGATGGGAAAAAGAAAGGGAAGGTCAGACATTCTTACGCATTATCAAGTGGATGGTGATTTGCCTTTTGGCCAAGAGTTTCTGAATGGGGTGATGGGCTATACCGGAGCCCCAGCATGCTTTTTAGCTTCACAGCGAGGAGTCCAACACGGATTAACAATCTTGATACTCGTCTGGCGCTTCCGTTCTGGTGCTCACCGCTATATCGTGCTCCACAAGAATTTGGGCGTCTATCCTACTTTGCCTCTCGCCTGCAGTGGAAACTCGGGCTTCCACAGGTCGCAAGACCACCTGTTCTCGCTTCCTGCCACACGATAGGCTTAAGCGGTTTCGAAAGGGGGAGGAACGAGACAAACAGTGACAGAAACGCAGTCAAGGCTACAGTTGGGTGACAAAAATAGATATTTGAAGAATTCCAACCAACATCCCATTGGCTTTGCGTTTATCTTTTGAATCTGGACCAGACTGCGCTAAGGCGGCTCCGACAGATTGGAGATTTCTTGGAGTGTCTGGTTGGAGAACTGCTAGCAGAAAGAACATTTGAAGAGACATTAACGCTTTTTTATGGCTGACTGATTATGGCATCAATTGTCTCCAACGAGCATGAGTAGAGCCCCGGTGCAGATAGCGTGTATGCGACTTGGAATGGCGCCTACAATTGAAGCATTTTCAGTTCACAGTCCTTTGTACGGAGGACCCTACCAAAAGAATTGGCCCACCGCCTTTTTTATCCGGCAGAATTGGTGCACTGGGGGATAGCGGACATATTCACTATCAGTGCACATACATCACTGTGACTCAGCACTTCGAGCGCTAACAGTCAAATAGTTAGTGAGGAGAGTCGCTGTAGCTCCAGTGATAAGAAAAGTCCGTGCAGAGAGCGGTGAGCCAATTCTTTTGGTAGGGTCGTCCGTACTAATCAGCTTATCAAGGATTACTTCGTACAGATGGTAAGGTGATGCAATCCGCTATGAACCTCAAAGACCTCGTGCCCCGCAGCATTCTCGCTAGTTCGTCATCCAAGACATGGTCAGCTAGATCAAAGGGCGCGTCGCACTCGGGATTGAACGAAGCTCAAAGAGCTCATGATAGTTTGGTAAGGCCCAATAGGAGTTGCCAGAGAGAACCAACGTTTGTGTGAATGCTGCAGAGAAGCGCCGCTGTAACAGATTCGCCGGTGAAATACGTGTATAAAGGGCGCAAGCTGGTGTAGGGGACTGAGGATTGAGGGGCAACCTTGGAATTTCTAAACGTCAGGCTTCCGGGAGGCAGCCCGAACCGTCTATACCCGGACTGTAAGCCAACTGTGCCGTACACTGTGTTCGGGTCTCCATTCTCGACGGTGCTCTGGAATGCGAGAGAAAGCGTAGAACTATATGGCATGAATCGATCAAGACCTCAGTGATGAGCAATTGCTGGAGGCAATCTTGAGGCTACAACGCCTATGCTTACTCGATATTACCACGTAAAGGTCGCCTAAAGCCCTGTCGAGTCAGCCCAGTGGCGCTTTCTGTTCGGGCACTTGTGGCCAACCGCTGCCACCTTCCCTCCCTGGCCTGGCCCTTGCGCGAGGTATGTACTCCGTGCAAGGATCCGGGGCTCCTGCTGCATCATATTCAAACCGCTAAGAAATACTTACCTACCATAACTAGGTTTGGCAGAAACAGCGCAACCCGTCCTGCTAACAGTTTCCGGTGACGATTGTTTCGTCCGCCATTTCTCCTCACGGCTGGTCCCTCGAGATTCTTAAAGTGCGACTGAACACCTGCGTATGGTTCCGGGGCCGTTTCGCCGCGTCACCCTTATCACTGCTAACCGCCGCCGTCATCGCACCAAAACTAGGGCCCTTCAGACTCCAAAGCGGGGGGGTTGACAGCACAGCCTCATCACGTCTCTCCCACGACAAGCATACCAGCTGCGCTTCGCTCTGCCTCGTGCCTCGTGTGGAATTCGCATTTGCACTCGTCGGCGTTGACCCGCAGCTTCTGTTCTCCGTGCCTACCGATTTGCAGCCTTTATTTTCACCCGCGCCTTCACTGCTGCGTCCACCGTCCGTCCCACCTTTGAGCAGGCCAAGCCAACAGCGTCTTGACCAACTGCCCGGTCAAAGAACCAACCCACGTGCGAGGTTTGACGTGTGCTGCCTGCAACCATGAGCACAAGTCGGATGGATTCAGGGCTTCCAGCGTAAGAGTCCTGCACCAGAAACTGGCACCTGCCTGAATAAGTGAGGCCACGAGAGCAGCTACTGACACAAGAGTCCTCCTTCCAGCCAGCCGAATCTTCGTGTCACAAGTAAACCAGCCACCACCCGCTGCGATCAGAGCTCGCGTTCTCGTGTCCGTTGCTAACGTGCGCATCTAGTCATTGCGGCCGATGGTCTATACAAGCGGGATGTCTTTAGTACGTTGGCTTTGTTCTGGCAACCCTCGATGGTTTCCATATATGTGTCGCTAATCACCGATCGGTGCAGGATTCCCCGACCCGTTCGCTGTAGCTACCATCAACGGAGAGCAGACGAAGACAACCCAGGTTGGGAAACGGACGCTCAATCCGTATTGGAACGAAAGCTTTGACTTGTATGGTTCTATTGTCACCGACTGATTTCTGATTGAGGGAGTGTCATTTGCTGACAGTCGATAGCCGTGTGAATGAAGACAGCATCCTCGCGGTTCAAGTGTTTGACCAAAAGAAGTTCAAAAAGAAGGACCAAGGCTTCCTGGGTGTGATCAACGTTCGCATAGGCGATGTGATCGAGCTGGTCCCCGACTTTGAAGGTAAGCTTCTCCGTTTCCACCCGCCCCCCCCCCCCCCCCCAACCGAGCGCCTCCAAAGCTTAGCTAACATCAAACCGTCATAGACCAGATGATAACCCGAGACCTAAAAAAATCGACCGATAATCTGGTGGTCCACGGGAAACTCATCATCAACCTCTCCACTAATCTCTCGACTCCTCCCAGAGCACCGACGCAGCAACAAGCTGGCCCCTCATCCAGCCGACCTTCCCTCCTCACACCACAAGGTTCTACGGTATCGACTAGTGATCGAGCTTCCGAGCGACCGTCTTCAGCCATGTCCGGACCCAACGGAAGTCTCAGCTTGGGCGGGCAGATGACTGTCGCACATCGTCCGGCGAGCATGACGGGGACACCATCGGCTCCCGCACCTGCCGTCAATGGCGCGACGCATGGCCCGGCGCACGCCTCGACAACACAACCACGACATAGCACCACTCTGAGCCCCTTTGAAGATCAACAAGGTCGATTGCCAGCCGGCTGGGAACGTCGGGAGGATAATCTTGGTAGGACATACTATGTTGACCACAACACCAGGACGACGAGCTGGAATCGGCCGACCGGTACAGGAACTGTTGAAACCCAGCGCAATGCCGAGGCTGCCACCCAGGTGGAACGTCAGAGACATCAGAACCGGACGCTGCCGGAAGACCGCACTGGTGCAAACTCACCGACCCTGGCAGCACAACAAGCAGCAGCGGCAAGTGCCACTGCTGGTACCGTAATGCACACCGGTGCCACAAGTCCGGGGACTGGCGAGTTACCCCCCGGCTGGGAGCAGCGGTGGACACCAGAAGGACGGAGTTACTTTGTCGACCACAACACACGCACTACCACTTGGGTCGATCCGCGCCGTCAGCAGTACATTCGCATGTATGGCGGACAGAACCAGCCGAATGGTACGGTTCAACAGCAGCCGGTGTCCCAGCTCGGCCCCTTACCTAGTGGGTGGGAAATGCGGCTTACCAACACCGCCCGTGTCTACTTCGTGGACCACAACACCAAGACCACCACCTGGGATGATCCCCGGCTGCCGTCGTCTCTTGATCAAAACGTACCGCAGTACAAGCGTGATTTTAGGAGGAAACTCATCTACTTCCGGTCACAGCCTGCGATGCGAATCCTCTCGGGGCAATGCCATATTAAGGTTAGGCGGTCGCACATCTTTGAGGATTCGTTCGCAGAGATCTCGCGGCAGTCTGCCACTGATCTGAAGAAGCGGCTTATGATTAAGTTCGACGGCGAAGATGGTCTAGATTACGGCGGTCTGTCCCGTGAATTTTTCTTCCTCCTCTCCCACGAAATGTTTAACCCCTTTTACTGCCTCTTCGAGTATTCCGCACACGACAACTATACCCTCCAGATCAACCCCCACTCGGGGATCAACCCTGAGCATCTTAATTACTTCAAGTTCATTGGCCGCGTGGTCGGATTGGCCATCTTCCACAGGCGTTTCTTGGACGCCTTCTTTATCGGAGCGCTGTACAAGATGATGCTGGGCAAGTCAGTGATCCTTGCTGACATGGAGGGTGTGGATGCCGACTTCCATCGGTCGCTGCAGTGGATGTTGGACAACGACATTTCAGGGGGCATTCTTGAGCAAACCTTCTCGACCGAGGACGAACGGTTCGGCGTTATCACCGTGGAGGACTTGATACCCAATGGCCGGAACATCGACGTGACCAACGAGAACAAGAAGGAGTACGTGGACCTAATGGTCAAGTGGAGAATCGAGAAGCGCATTGCGGAGCAGTTCCAGGCGTTCAAGGAAGGCTTCCATGAGTTGATCCCTCAAGATCTGATTAACGTGTTTGACGAGCGCGAGCTGGAGTTGCTGATTGGAGGTATTGCCGAGATCGACGTGGACGACTGGAAGAAGCACACCGACTACCGCGGATATACGGAGTCCGACGAGGTCATTCAATACTTCTGGCAGACGGTGCGGTCGTGGGATGGCGAGCAAAAATCTCGCCTCTTGCAGTTTACCACGGGTACATCCCGTATTCCCGTCAACGGATTCAAGGATCTGCAGGGTAGCGATGGCCCGCGTCGGTTTACGATTGAGAAAGCGGGAGAGATTACGAATCTGCCCAAGGCACACACATGGTATGCATACCTCGAGCCCGTGATGGGTTTTGTTTTCCGCCCTCGCTAACACTATTCCCAGTTTCAACCGTCTAGATCTACCTCCTTACAAGACCTTAGAGATGCTACAGGGGAAGCTTACGATTGCTGTCGAAGAGACCATGGGTTTCGGGCAGGAGTAAAGGGGTCGGGTGCCAGTATTTCTTGTTTTTCCATATCGATATGGTACATATAGCACGCCAGAAATCCGGTTCGACGAGCAGCAGCAGCATTATAGGATCCAGGACGGACCGATTACCAGTTAGGATGACCAATAAACTCGACTGGCTTTATCAGTGGGTTTGGGCAGGCTCATATAATCCATGGGGCACTTGGTTAGCTGAAGGGAATGTGTTGAGAAAGAAGAGGAGGAGAAGGGGTGAGGAAGGAGGAAGTGATGAACGAGGATGGGCAACCGATTTTTAGGGCCCTTATTAGAGACATTCCCCACCTGGCTGAGTTGAAGCGTTCATCTGCCACGAACAAGGAGGAGAAGAAGAAGAAGAAGAAGAAGGGGCGTGAAACATCAAACAATATGTTAGGAACGGTGATTTTTTTTTATTAGCGGCACTCATATGTCTGTACAGAATATTTATGCATGGGTAGGAAAGCTAGGCTCCCACACAACTTTAAGAGCGTATGTAAAGTTGGAGTATCAGTCTATTTTTTTCTGTGGTCCCTGTAGTCTTTTCTTTAGGGGTTCAATGTGGCAAAGAAAGGAAGGGTGGCATGCAGCACTCATTTGTCTTCAGTTGCAACTTGACACACTGCAGTAGAAAGCGTTATCTAACTACACAGTAGGAAATGGATTAAAGGTCTTCAACACAGATGTGCCCAAGTATGTACATCGTTGCACTGAGCAACAACTCTAATATCACACAACTCAAGTAACTGCTGAGTAAAAGATTATTCTACCATAGAAATCCCCACAGAAAAGCCCCACAGGTTATGGTATTTGGAATCGCCGCCGTTATTAACAACGACAAATAATCTGTTTCTGAGTTACTTATGAGGTGTGGTGACGTCTCTGGACAGCGGTCTGAATCGGTCGGCTGAGGCCGGAAAAACCAGGCTTGCTTTCTAAAAAATGTGGATCCTCCCAGTTTCTGGCCAATAATGTTTAGTCTTTTCCTGCTTAGAGTGGAAGGAAAGCTCCTACCACCTTTTGCCCGCGCGCTACTTTCTCTCTAACTTGCCTCTTTCCGAGAAGAGGCGAAAAGGTAGTACTAGCAACTCGGATATTAAATTGTGTCGAGAGAACGTCCACAACGTCAATTGCTGGCTGTTCCTCGCGGGGGAGCGCAACGCAATACACTCTCTCCACTCTCCCACTCTCGTCAATTCCTTACCTTCTATCGAAACGAACGAACAAGAACAAGAACAAGCACCCAGAGAAAAGGAAAGAAAGAAAAGCAAAACAAAAATGTTGTCATCATCAGCAAGGACAGGCGCCTCGCTGCTTCGAGGTATATATTTCCCACACACAGTCATGAAGTTTGGGGGGGGAAGCAATTGAAGGGAAGGAAAACTGACGACGGTGGATAGCGAAACCGACGACGACCGCTCTCGTCGTCCCTTATGCCCGCGTCGCAGTAGCCAATATCTCGCAATCGTCCCGATCCGAAAAGCCCGCTTCGGCACTCACACCACAACATGGAGGAGGACTGGCGAAGCTCCCGCGCAGAGAGGTTCCCTTGCCGTCTCAGGAGGGGACCAAGGGCGTTGTTCAATATGCCTTGTACATTTTTACCCCCTCTCCCTCTTCTCCCCCACTACTACTACACATTTAAATGTTTTGTTGGTTGGGGATTTGGGCGCCCTTCGCTAACGGCTTCGGCTCCCCCCCCAGGACGACGTTGGACCAAATAACCAACTGGGCGCGCCAATCTTCCCTCTGGCCCATGACCTTCGGTCTGGCGTGCTGCGCCGTCGAGATGATGCACCTGTCTACGCCCCGATACGACCAGGATCGCCTGGGGATCATCTTCCGCGCCTCGCCACGACAGTCGGACGTGATGATCGTCGCGGGCACCCTGACCAACAAGATGGCGCCCGCCCTGCGGCAGGTGTACGACCAGATGCCCGAGCCCCGCTGGGTCATCTCCATGGGCAGCTGCGCCAACGGCGGCGGCTACTACCACTACTCGTACTCGGTGGTGAGGGGCTGCGACAGGATCGTCCCCGTGGATGTCTACGTTCCTGGTTGCCCCCCGACCAGCGAGGCGCTCATGTACGGCATCTTCCAGCTCCAGCGCAAGATGAGGAACACCAAGATCACACGTATGTGGTACCGTAAATAAATAAAGAGGAATAATCGCAGGGGCTGGGTGGGTGAGGAAAGAAAATCGGGAGAAAATACAGAAAAAAAGAAGGGGGGAGGGGGGGTTCCTTTGTTTTATGTACATATGTACATGTACACACACACAAGTTCCTAGAATTCTTAGCGTTCTAACTTGAAGCGCGGGGGGTTTTGTACAAAGAAGTCACAAAGAGTCAATTCATACCGGGATGTTTTCAGTATGTTCAACTTTGGGGTCCCTCGTGTCCTCCAGGGACCAAGCTGTCTGTCTAGGCAGATTATGACACGCCGGAAAGTTGATTTCGGTGTAGGTACAGTTATGTGTGATCTTCCATGACGTGAGGAGGTAGACTAAGTGATAGATATACAAAGTTACTCAACCGGGGGGGGGGGGGGGGGGGGGTAGTACGCTGCCAGAAATAAGTATATTAAGCAACCATGGGATTAACAAAAGAAGGGTAGGTTTGGTGTGAGAACGGAGTACCAATTGTTATTTTTTTTTTTTATCCT
>MU853842.1:0-24107 GCA_033297225.1 Diplogelasinospora grovesii | reverse complement strand
GCCCGCCCCCCCCCCCCCCGCCGCGCCCCCCCCCCCCCCCCCCCCCCCCCCCCCCCCCCCCCCCCCCCCCCCCCCCCCCCCCCCCGCCCCCCCCCAGTACGCTGCCAGATATATCTATCTTACGCTACGATGGCATTAACAAACTAAGGGAAGGATTGGAGAGAGAACGGAGTACGAAGTGTTCTTGTTTGTTATTAGCAGTCTACCAGCAGTCAGTCTATCTGTCTAGATGGTAGGATAACAAAACAGCTCTTGTTGTAGGAAAAGGTTACATGATGCTACACTAGACCAAAGGAAACGGGCCAAAGCTTTATATGACCTGTCCGTCCCATCGACATAAAACAAAAGTACACTGGTGGTGCGTGCCCATGTACTTAAAGTTGCTTTAAATGTTTAAAGGTAAGCAAAGCTGCTGGAGTATGAACTTTGCATAAGTTGCGATTGTGAAAGGGAGACCAAGCGTTCTGTGAACGTCGAGACTGTGAGAACCTAAATAAAACAACAGAGAGTTTGGGGGTGGAAGTTGGACTCTTCTTCTTCTTCTGCCTGAGTAAAACGTACAAGGCATATCTCGCACGCAAAAAGGTATGAGATTGGGTAAAAAAAAATATATATAGACATGTCAGATGAGAATTGCATGAAACTTTTAAAAAAAAGGAACCTGAAGGTAGTTCCAACCCGTAAAATTTTTGCTTATCTGCTCTCAAAGCTTGTACGCACCACTGCTAACAGGCCCCTTATCCCCCCCGGCCGTGGCCTTCTTGCCATCGAGATCCATGACCTCACCCTTGCGGTTGATAACCCTGACGCCTCCCTTCTTGAGGTCGTTAAGCGTCTCCTTCTGGGCCTGTGCCTTCTTGCTGAGCGTCTTGCCGCTGGCCGCATCCACTCCACCAGCCTTGCGGATCCTCTCCTTCTCTCTTCTG
The DNA here is from genome assembly GCA_033297225.1 of Diplogelasinospora grovesii. Lineage (NCBI taxonomy): Eukaryota > Fungi > Ascomycota > Sordariomycetes > Sordariales > Diplogelasinosporaceae > Diplogelasinospora > Diplogelasinospora grovesii. The sequence goes on along the minus strand of MU853842.1, from coordinate 23,181 downwards.
CGTCTCCTAAGCTTCTCCTCACGGGACATCTCCTGCTTGGCAACCGGCAGCCCGCTCTTGGCCACAACCTCGCCCTTATCAGCGGTATCCTTGCCCGGAGCGTACACCTCCTGCGGCGCGATCATGCTCTCGCCACCAGCCACACCTTGAGCCGTGGTGGGTTGGGCATCCTCCATAGCCACCGTCGCCACGTCCGCGACGACAGTAAGTGTCGGGGCGGCAGGCTTGGGCTTGTAGTGCCAGCTGGACAGCGCGTCGAGTTTGGCAGAGATATCCTTCCACATCGCCTTGATCTCGTCCTCATCCCGCTTAAGCTTCTCGTCTGCCGCGCTCATGTACGCGTCGGGGTTGGCCTTTTTCACGTGTTCCTCCTCGTAAAGCTCGGCCAGACTCTTGTCGCCCTTCTTGTCTTGGACATCGACCAGTCCCCTGCGGGCGCCGTTGGGGTCACCCAAGGTGTCAGGCCGGCGGCGGAGGACTTCGTCGAATTCATGGGCAAGGATGCGCCGCTTAATGAGCGCCTCGATCGACTCGGATACCTCTTCGGTGATGACGGGCACGGGCTTACCGGCATGCTCGAAATCCAGGTCCTCTTCCAACAGAGAGTTCACAGGGCGAGCAGACGCGGAAGCCTCACCGGACAGAGTCCAGGCTCGCTTGGCGACTAGCTCGGCTTCAAGCTTGCGGATCTCCTCGGCCACCTTGGCCTGCCGCCTCTCGTGAGCAGACCGCCGTGACTTGGGGTCGCCAGCGGACACATCTGACAATGCATCCTCGTCATCAGAGTGCTCTGAGAGGTCGTCAAAGATGTCGCGGCGGGTGTCGTTCATGGCCCTCTCTACATCATCGTCGTTGGGCTGTGCCGGTCGTGAGGCAAACTTGAACTTGTTTTTGCCGCCGCGCTTTCCTCCCTTCTTCGCTGGCGGGGCAAAGAAGTCCTTATAGTAGATGTCGCTTGCATCATTGTCTATGCCGAGATCATCGACATCACCAATGTCATCACCATCATCGTCCTCGTCTTCCTCCTCAACCCTCTTCTTGTTTGTCTTCTTCTTGGGTGCAGGGATATCGTCCATGTCGATGTCCTCGTCGTCCTCGTCGTCCTCCATGTCATCGGCGCCCTTCTTGCTACCTTTAGAGTCTGGTATAGCGAAGGGGTCTGTATGCCAGTCGAGGTCCTCTTCATCCTCATCGAGCTTGTCTGTATTCGGGTCCGCACGAGCGTCCTGATCCTCCCACAGTTGTGTTTGCTTGTTGAATTCCTCTAGCGAGAAGAATCCGTCGTTGAGACCGTTGGGATCCTCAACAAGTTCCTCTGCTTCCTCCTCGTCCTCCTCGTCCTCCTCTTCCTCCTCTTCCTCATCGTCCTCTTCTTCGTCCACCTCCCCGTCTACCTCCAAATCATCGTCTTCAAGACCCTCGAAGTCTCCTTCTTGGCTGCCGAGTTCCGAGCCCTCTTCATCATCTGACTCCTCGTCATCTTCTGAGATGTCTTCCAAATCGTCCGACCCAGACGTCGATTCCTCTTCCGGATCTGAGCCAACCTCGAAGCCGTCCTCGCCGAACTCGATGAGCTTAGAATCTCCGTCGAGGTCGCCAGTGCCTCCTGTAACTTCCTGACGGGCCTCTAGCTCTTCGAGAATCTCCTCAGACTCTTGGAGAGCACTGGAGATGATCTTCTTGGCCTGCTGCCAGATCTGGCCAGTTTCAAACCCATCGATATGCAGTTTCCTAATCTTCAGGACCTGGTCATGACCACCTTCTCGTCTCTTCCTCTTCTTTCTTGTCTCCTGCAGCCTCTGCTGCTGCTGATCGCTGATCTGCCCGGCAAGCGCATCGAGCGTCTCCTTCGCTAGTTGGAGCGAGCCATCTGGAAGCAGTGGTGGGGGTTGGAGAAAGACATGGCGGTTTGTAGGGTATATCGAGTCGAGGAAGACCGAGACGGCAGAGCCGTCTTTGGGTCCTGCTACTGCTGCGGCTGCCATGCTCGGCGCATGTGTGAGCGTGTGCGAAGTAGATGTGAGGGATGACGATGATGAAGCGGCGCTGCCCGTCCCTGCCATGCCTGCAAGTAAGGTGTCGAAAGATCCCCGAAGCTAGGGTTGTTGCGAATGCACACCTTTGCTGTGTGTGTGGTACCTAGTTCGTGTCCGCACCGCTAAGGTTTGGCTCGTGATGCTGTGCGATGTGATTTTTTTTCTCTTAGGCCCCACTCAAAAAAAAAAGTTCACAGAGACCATTGGAAGTGCCCCGCTATCAGCTCATGATTAGATTGTCCAATCGGTAGGCCTTGTACTACGGGGCCCGGATGACTCCACCATCCAGGCCCGTTCACCAACACGCAGCAACAACCGAGCGAGGTGATGCTTTTAGCCGGGCGACACCGGTAAGGCTGCGAAGAACGAACGGTGGGGGGACTTCAGGGTCTCCTTCTGGCAACTGGTCTTCTCACCGGTCACGCCTACTGCAACCTCGATGCCGAGACTAATAATGACCCACTGAGATCGCATCTTTTTGGTTCCAAAATCCATTACGCGATAGGACCGTACTTGAAATGTCCATGCGACTTGAGAGTTCATTTTCACCGCTTGCAGGTTTGCCCGCACCGAGTTACCTCGGAGTTTCCTCTGGAGGGGGATGCCCCGGCTACCAGACTTGGGCTAAGGCGAGCCTTCAGCTTGGATCTCTAGCTGGTCCTACTTAGCTGCCAAGTACCGCGTTTCAGCCCAATAAGTGAGGGCCGAGGATATCTTCCCCGTCATTCCGGACGTTGGGAATGTGAAGATTTCATTCAGTCGTCGGAAGCAGGCTTTGGGAAAAGCGCTATGATGCTGATCCATCGCTTGGTTTCTCGAAAGCGCTTCCATTGAGGTGCTCCTTCAATGACATCGAACATGGATCGGAAAACGACCAGCGGCATAGTTAGCGGGTAGGACCCTGGCAAACCTGATGCGAGGTTGCAGTGCTCAGGTAACAGTTATTGAACTCCCGGCTGCAAGTCCGCAACCTTTCGAAGTTGATGGAGTGTGGCCGTTATTAGCTGTCGGTATTGAACGGTTTCTCCACCGGAACGGAGGACGGAACGGAACAGTGCCTACCCATCACGAACCTCGCTCCTTCGGGCCTGCGCGTCCCGAAGATATGATGTGTCTACTTCGATTGTGATCGTGTTGCAGCCGTTCGTAAGCTCGTACAAGTAGATAGTAGAGCTCTTGCAGTTGATGGTTTTGTTTCGGCGTGCCCCCAATCTGGGTTCCCAACACTAAGCGGATTTGGTGTGCGATGACACCTTAAGGTGCAAATTAAGAACGAGAAACGAAACGCCGGGCCCGGCTTTGGCGAACACACTGGAAAAAGATTGCCCCCACGAACGCTGCCGCCATCCGAGGACGGGATGAAGTCGCCTTCCCCACTTGCTCTCGTGGTTAAGGGTTGCGGCTTGCAGTTTTGGGAGGGTTGTTTAAACCAATCCAGATTTTGGAACAGGTGTGAAGCAAGCCGTCAACGCCTCGTTTGCGTTCCAACGGTGTCCGCAAAGAAGTGGAAGGGTCGCTTATCGTTCTTTTTAGCTAAATTCACCTCGTCACACGGCAGAAATTCAAGGGGTCCTGCTTACTGGCATGATGCCGGGGCGTGCAGCTAATGCGCGTTTCTGTGTTACGTTAGTCGAGTGAAGAGGCCTGCCACCGACTTTCTGGTCACAGCGCCTTACTCCATGGTGGATACGGAGATGAATCCTGTGTAACAAATCTGACCAGGAAGTTGGTCACGCGAGTACCTGCCGTCTTGAGCAACCCGGTTTCTTCAGCTCAGGAATGACACACACAAGTGCAAGTGTTAGACAAAGGCAGAGCCACCATGGCTGCGCCTCTGCCATCGCTCGCTTCGCTAACTCCATGCGCCATGTAGAATGCAAGAGTACTCGCACGTTGGGTGAGAAAGTGCGACGGTTGCAGCGCCCAGAGTCTGCACGTCTGCGATTACAAATGGCATCTATCTCGATCCTCTTGACTGTGGGCTAATTAGTGGTTTCCACGATGTTGATAGGTCACAAACTTGATGTCTTTTTGAAACGAGGGCCAACAGTGTAACCACTTGATTCGGGCCAAGCCCGCCATTGGCTCAAAGAGTTCTTCTAATGTCGACCGTAGAACACTGGTTCCATTACTTTCCGTTACAGGAAACCAAATCGACCAGTCAAGTCGAGTCACAGTTGATGGGATAGTCTCGGTGGAGGTGGGCTCGCAGGAGGCTCGTGGAGGCTCTCGAGGCTCTTCAAGAAATGCCCGAATGGAAGTCCCAGATGCTTCTCCACCCCATCGTCGTACTCAGCCTGCACGCAGAGCTTAACCTCAGGTGATGGAAGGAAAGGGAGGTCTAGGCTGGTCGATATGCACTTGCCCCGCAGAGAACCGACAACAGAAGTCAAAGCACCGACATGCCCAGGTGTCGACTCTCGGGGCGGCATCGAGTGCATAGCCAGAATGACTACACCGACTAATACAGATTGGACAAAGTGTATCCCGAACGACCTGGAGAGTAGTGAAGGAGCGCGTGGTGCTGCACAGAGTTGCAGAATGTGTATGTCTGCCGTCTTATCTCGCGATGCTCAACCCCGATGGCGATACACCACCCCGCTCCTCCCGCCGAGGAGGAGGTTGGATGAAGCACACCGCGGAACGTCGCTATCAATCCCGAAGCTTAAGCAATTCCTCAACCGAAAAGCCTCTGCATCCAAGTCAATGTTAGGGTTAATGTAACTCTGCGTTGCATAGGCCCTCCATCCGGTGCAAGTACCGGGGTGAGAGGATGGGCTGAGATTGGAGGTTGCTGCACGCTGCAGCTCACCGTTATCATGGTGACAGTGGTGGAATTAAGGCCCCGCAAGCGGTCTTGGCGAGAAGGCAATGGATCGGGTCCAAGCTGTTTCAACGGATGCGGTGATCCATGGCCATCGACGAGGGTCTGTGGTCACTCTCGCCAACCAACATCCTGGACGGCTGCGGGGAGAGATTCCACGAACAAGGTGAAGATATATCCCATGAGCAGACAAGCGGATGGATGAATGTGGTTTACCGCTGAAGTGCATACCCAATTGGCCGCCTCCGTTGCAACCCGAGCGTGATAGGCAAAGAAACGGTACTCTGTATGCAAGTAATCTATATGTCGACTGACCGTTGCTATCGAGATCGCATTTTTCGTGTCTTACGGTGGCAACACGACTTGTTGTGCTATTGGTCACGCCATGTAAGTGAGATTTTCGGTGGCTTTTTCCACGAGTCAGCCTCTTTGTGAAGGTGTCTTTTTGAGCGCCGGATCGTGTCAGGTGCCAAAAGACGGGACAGTCCCAGAGTCTGGGCCGATGAACGGAGCTGCGGAGGCCAAGCTTCCTATTCTCCCGAGCCAACAAGGTGTCAAGGGGTGTGCAGCTTCTGTCAAAACGACGACCATGAGCAGGCCGCAAAGCGATGGAGGGGCGGCAGACGTATGCCGAGCAAAGCTGGCCGTAACATTACTCGCACGATGCAACGTGGACTCGACGGCTAATCAGCAAACAGGAAACAAGACTCGGATCAGAAAGGGTATCCTAGCGACCAGCGCAAAGCGCTACTAAAGCAATGACATGGACGGCCTGTAAGTACGGGTGCCCTAAAGCCAGTCTACGGTGCCTAGAGACTTTGGCACCCTATCTAGCGTAAACCATAACAGGAAGAATGTGGAGAGAATCTGCCCCATTACAACGAAGCTGGTTGGTCACAGCTCCCAGACCCATTCAACTTACATCACCGTCATAGCTCCAGGGTTAGAAGAAGCATCGCTCGTGAATTCGGTATAAATCAAAAGAGTAGTATAAGAGCTTAGGATGTATGTCGTAGCTTAACATAAGTGGAGGCTAGAAGCACATGGGACTAGGACCGCTAAGGCTTTTTCAAAGATAGGTGGCCAGCCGTTTGAGCGCCCACACGCCTCCCGCTCTCTTTCCACATGCCTCCGATGCAGCTGTGCCTTCCCTGTTGGTCAAGGTCAGGCCCGCCAAAACACTGTGCCTGTCCCGTCTCCGGTGGGCCCATCACAAAGACCCCACTTCGGCTCTCTAGTAGTAGGTATATCTCTACGATGACACCAGGCCTGGTTCTTCTGTCTAGTTCCTGGTTTTGTCTCTTTCGTGCCATTCAATTGCTTTGAGTTATTTACCAGTTTCCCAATCTAATTGAATTCAAGAACTTCTCGAACACAAAGAGCTCAATCAATTGACACACGTCGTGTATGAAACCAGTCCATTGTCGTTGACGTCCTCCGGCTTGACGCATTGATTGATTTTGCTTGCCGATAGTATCCGCCAACCCCACTGTCGTCATCGTCATTGCCCCGTCGCAACGAGGCAGCCCATAGTGAAGGCCCCAAATTTTCCTCTTCGTCGCGGAGTGCAAATCCCCCACCTTTTGCACGACACTACCGGCGCCAGTGTTACCTTTATCGCCGGTCCTTGGGGGCAATAAAGTCAGCAAAGTAATGAAATACGGGGAGCAGTTCGAGAAGGAATCCGTGCCGCAATGGAGCCTTCGTAAGTTCAATTCGCCGTACTTCCAACAGTCGACGGGCTGTAGGATCCTGAAGGATTGGCTAACCTTAAATCTGCTTTATCTAGATAACCTCGACTACAACTCGTTAAAGCACTACATCAAGGTGCATACAACTAGGGACCAAGCAACAGCGATCGCGATTCCGGGCCACCAAGATACGGCACTCGGGAGATTTGAGGACGAGCTCTACGCCGAGCTTTGCCGACAACATGACCGGCTCGATCTTTTCGTGACTAGCAAAGCGGACGAGATCTCCCGGCGGCTCCGTATGTACATCAACGGGCTTCTGCCTATGACGCCGCTTGTCAGTTTGACTAACACATGTCTTGCAGAACACCTTTCTAACCAAATCCATCGGCTTATCATCCGATCTGCAACTTCGAGCAGAGATCGCATACCACTCAAGAGGCAACGCCGGTTCGCCAAGTACGAGCAAGATCTGCTGCGATGCGGTGATGACATTCAGGCCCTGCAGCGCTTCGTGAACGCCCAGGTTGTCGCTTTTCGTAAGATATTGAAGAAATACAGAAAGTGGACGGGGTCGTCGACTCTTGGAACCCGTTTTCGAGATTCCGTCTTGTCGCATCCCAAAAGCTTCACCAAGCGCGACTTTTCCCAGCTTCAGTCCACATACGAAGATCTCCTTACAACCCTGCGTCAAGCGACGCTGGCAGATGTTAGCGGCGTTGCGTCTCCCAATGGCGAACCGACCACACCGGCCCGTCGAAGCAGTGCGTCGCCGCTCTCCCCGAGTGAGACATTAGCTGCCCCGGCTTCGCAGCAGCCTAGTGGGTATTGGAACGAGTATGACTATGGTAGCGAGGCAGGCGACATGGACCGTAACGAAGAAACGAGCTACGCGATATACGTTAATCCCGATGAGGACTCGAACTTCTTCCCCGGCGTCACAACTCTCGCGGCAGTATTCACTGCGCCAGTGAAGAAGATGAAGGCATGGATATCTCGGCGGCGCGGAGGGGCGGCAGCAGCAGGTGGTGAAAGCGGCCCTCTGTTGCCTACCCATTCCAACAACTCATACGGGTCGACGACAGCAGCACCGGGCTATTTCACCTCCCCTCCTGGGGGCTCCTTGACAGACACCGAAGTTGAGGATGACGGGAACCCCCTACATATGCCAGGGCCAGGGAGAAGGAGCTCGTACGGTGGGTATGCGTCGTCAACTGACGAGTTCCCGGCGGGCGGCTACGAGGCCCGCTACGCTTCTCTACCGAGCATCAACGAACAGAGGATAGTAGCCCGGTACAGGGAGCAAGTGCTTTTCTGGGGTGCTTGGTGTAGTTTTGCTGTGTCCTACATTCTGATGGGCATCGCGGCTATTCTTATCGCTACAGGCCGGCACCGATTACGTTTGGAAGTTGATGCCGGGGTGACACTCGGCATCGTGACTTCGCTAGGTTCTGCTTGTGCTGGCCTTGGTATGACACTCGCGAGACCCGACCGCATCGGCTGGCTCCATAAAGCTGCCGTCTATGCAGCCTTTGCAGTTGCTTGTGTGATTAACGGGATGCTTCTAGTCTTTGTCGTGGGGAACGCGCCTTAATGACTGTTGATGAATATTTTCTCTCCTTTTTTTCTACCTATTTTTACTTGACATTTTCACCTCTTTTCTCACGGAAAAATGGAGATGGCCAATGTCTAATATTTTGCGGAACAGAAAATTGGCTTTGCATTACGGATCTAGATTCGGCGGAGTGGAGTATCAAAACCTCGACATAGAAAGGTAAGTCGGGGCAAGCGGAGTGTACATACATCGGGGGGATGGTTTTCAACATTTGATGGGTGGTTATATTTAAAAATCATGGGGAAAGTGGAGTTACAGGTGTGAAGATATATCCCTTATTGCAGTGTGTATACATAAAGGGACGGCTTTTTGTAGGTTGAAACTTTTTTTTTTTCTTTTTTTTTTTTTGATACCTCATTGTTGTGAGATTTGGAATATAGGGTATGTAAATTTATTAGGTATATACCTCGCTACTAGGCGAATCACACACATTTTGGTTAGAATCAATCAAGATCAAGGGGGCATCATTTGCATTTGCATCTCGTATATATCCCTCTGCCCGGTTGATCCTATTCTTTCTCATGACAGTTATTACTGACCCCTGCAGTTCATCCGTAACAACCCACCCGCCCCCTCGCTCCCTCCAAGAGGGGGAATGGGAGAGTTTTACACAATGGATTGCTGCAAAGCCTTGATCCGCTGCTTAGAAATCTCCCTCGCCTCCCTGACGATGTCGCCCGCAGGTTTGCTATCCTTGACCAGGCCTACTCCAGTTCCTCTGTTTTTACGGTTAGGTATTATCAGTAAAGAGTCTCCGAATCACCCGGGAGTGGGTACGTACGCCCAAGTAACGACCCTCCCCGTCTCACCCTTTTCCTGCGCCTCTTTGAACTTTTGTCTGTTCTCCTCTAGACTAAGGCCAGTGGAGTGATCACGATAAGAGTCCGTGATGATGGCCCGGCCGTCGTAAAAGGTCGGCCAGAAGGTCGTGCCCTGGATTTCGTCGTGAAACGTCGACCTACATTATAATACATTAATCAGTAAATTAATGGAGTTTTTTGATGGGTTGGGGGGGGGGGGCGGGCGCGCACTTGGCTGTATTAACACCGCCGTCGTTCGTGTTGATGATCATTTGCTTTTTGAATTCTGGCATTGATGACTCTGGTGACGGAATAAACTACCCCCCCCCCGGTACAAACAACATTAGTAACGAACGTGTGGTGGGGGGGCAGGTGCAAGGGGGGAACTTACGCGGGTTCCCATAACTGCTCCCTCAGCACCTACACAGATTTACCATTAGCACTACACATTCCAAAAAAGGGAGGACGGGTAGGGGAAAAGGGGGGGTTACCAAGTGCCAAAGCAGCAGCTACCCCTCTACCATCCACGATACCACCCGCAGCAACCACCACTACCTCTCCAGCCCTCTCAGCGAATTCGGTTTCAAGCATGGTTTCAATCTCAGGTACCAAGCTGATAACCCCCGAACCGGAAGCGTACTGATGACCACCGGCATCGACCCCCTGAGCTACAATGATATCCGCGCCATCGTTGACGGCCTGCCGAGCAGCGGCGACGGTGCCGACTTGGAACATCACCACGAACCCAGACCTATGCAGCATCTCAATGATGTCTTTGACGACACCCTGAGGGATAGAGTATGCAGGGTGAGTGGCGGCGTCAGGGTTGGGGGAGTTGGGTGGCGGAGGGGGTGCGAAGAGCCAGACTGCCTGCGGGCTATGCTCCTGCAACAGAGGGAGAGCCGTCTTTTCGAACTGGGAAATGCTGGGATGGCACAGGATGAAGCCCACGCCGACGGGGATAGGTGTCAGTGGGCGGTCTGCCAGATCCAGTAACTGGCGGGCAACGGCGAGCTCCTTCCCGAGGGTGGTGAGTTGAGTGGAGGAGGGGGAGAAGTCAAATCCTCCGGGGACCATTCCTACACATGACATTAGCACACGGGTCGGGTGGGCCCCGGGGGGTGGACATAAAGGTAGGGGGAGGGGGAAAGGGGAACATCAAAAGAAAAAGGGGGGGCAAGGGGGATACAAAAGAAAGGGAGGGGCTTACCGAAACCGCCAGCTTTGGAAACATTCGCCGCCAAAGTACCATTTGAAACACCCAACATCGGCGCGCTGATGATAACTGGGCTCTCGGTATTCGGAAACCAAGCACTAAGCTTAGGACGGACGGTGACCTTCTCCTTGGGTGAGGAGGCCATGTGCCGGATGGAGTCCTGGACTTTTGCGAGTCTGTCTGGGAGGTGCATCTTGGCAACTGGTCTCCGGTAAACGTATCGTAGTGTAAGTGAAGCCTGTCTGAGGTTAGCTTTCATTTCCCCTCTGTCCAATCTTTAGAGTGTATTAATGGAGTATTACTGAGAATTTATGACTGGGCTTTTAGTTGCGGCGACTAAATCTTCTTGTTTCCGAGGTCAGCAAGATGTAAGTGTGAGTCGTAGGATTAGGTTTCGGGTCCGGAAATGCGGAGATGCGGCGGTCGTCGGTCGGGTGTTGTGACGTACATACTAGGTTGCATCCTCGGTCGCGCGCCTTCCCGACGACATTGCTGACTGGCTGCAAGCTGTGTGAAACATTTGTTACGCATTCACATGATTTGTTCTTCAAAATACCTACCTACGACTAAGACGGCGATTCACTCGGTTTTTGAGCAATCTTGCTTTTCGAACAGCAGCATGTGGAGCATGTCAAGCATAGTTGCTACCCCAACTCATCGCACTTAACATCTCTGTCGACTGCCACCTCGCGGAAAGCGCAGTCAAATGACGACACCTTTTTTCTCTAAGAAGTGCCTGAAATGTCAAACCCACAAAGATTCTTTGGATCTCTCGAGCATTGACTAATCTTCGATCTGCTTCCCGGCCCGTTTTCCTTCCCTTCCCGCATCCAATTCCACGAACAGGATAACCTGGAAACCAGGTCGTTGTAACCGAGCCCCTCCGATTCCATGAAGATCTCCCGGAATGTTACTCTCCAGTGAGCTTAATCGTGTCAAGCACTGCGCCATTTCTCGGTCGCACTCATATTACCCCGGAGTCAGCTATAGATCCAGAACGGGATATGTAGAGACTGCCTCCGAGGTACCGTCACTTCAGTCCCCTCCTCCAATTTATCCGTAACAGAATTGCCGGATCTGTTCGATAGAGTGTTGAACATGGCCCGGTTATGCTCCTGTATATATATATAGGTTATGCTTTCCGTCAAATCTCAAGAAATCTTTGAGTCATTGAGCATCGTCATTTGTGTTTGTGTTAGGTACCTAGTGAAGATGGCCACCCTCCTCACGACCCTCCTCCTAGCTGTGCCCATGGTGTTGGGCGCAGCAGTAGCCAAGCCCGAACAGATCCGCTCCGACCAGGACCCCGTATTTCACTACTACCTCCAGGCTTATCCCAAGAACGGTATGCCCCTTGCCCCTTTTGCCCCTTACCCCTCCTTCATACGTACAATCTCTGACAGGTTTGGGGTGCAGCATCAATAGTAGCCCTCGGCCCAGCCGCGTCAAGCGAGTACTTCAACATCGGCGGCACCATCCAGTCGACCAACACGAGCATGTACATCAACATTGGGTCCGACAGTACTTCCTATAAGACATTGACGTTTGGGAAGACGGCTACTACCACCGGGTGGGGACTGGAAGGGGATACGATCATCACGACAACTTCGAGCAGCTATGGCCGTCGTAAGTCCACCCAACCCCAGAAATAGTGGAAAGGGGCTGATAAAGTCTGGGGGTGAAAGAGTTGAACTTTGTCGCGTGCGAATTGGATAGCCAATACTGGCAGGTCTACTTCCAGACCGGGAGCGCAACGCCCAGCGGTGGGACGTGCAGTAATTATCAGAGCTTGCATCTGCCTTGTCTTTGCTAGAACTGACTGACGTAGCGGAGCAACTTGAATATCTATCATGATTCTATGCTGCATAATGTTTAAGAGTGGTGCTCTTCAGTTGCTTATAGATCCTTCACCTCCTCCCCATCTTCATCTTCCCTGGCGTATACCCGCCGTCCACCAACCCATGTCTCCCTAACCTTGACCTTCCTCAACTCCTCCACGCTGAGACTCTCCAGCGGCTTGTCCAGCACAACCCAGTCGGCAAATGCGCCCTCCTTGATAACACCCGCTTTACCCTCCATAAACGCACCGTATGCAGCACCCTTTGTGAACCCATCCAATGCTTCTTCCAGGCTGAGTGCTTGTTCCGTATGCCATCCCCCTTCCCACCCCTTTGGTCCCTGTCCGGTATGTGGGTTCTTGCGGGTAACCGCCGCGTAAACCCCCTCGAACGGGTTGGGTGGTTCAACCGGGAAATCACTTCCCAGGACCGGTGTAAGCTTGAGTAAGCTCTTCATCCTGTACGCTTCCGTGCTAGTCCTCTCCGGACCAAGACGTTTTTCCGCATACGCCATGTCGGACGTAGCATGGGTAGGCTGTATCGACGGAATAACCCCCAGTTTGAACATTCGGGTCTGGTCGTCAGGGTGTATAATCTGGGCATGCTCTATCCTGAACCTCGTATCCCTCTTTTCGCAATCCGCCAGCCCTCCAGGACAGATCTTTTGCAAGGCGGATTCGAACGCGTCTATGGCGTATCTGTTTGCCAAGTCGCCGATGGCGTGGATGTTGACCTGAAACCCGACATCTGACCACTGCTGAGTCAAGGCGGTCAGGGTGGACGAGTTGACAAGCAGAGAACCAGAGGTATCAGGCCGGTCGGAATAGGGGTCGATCATGGCGCTGCCCCAGCTTCCCAAGGCACCATCTACATCACATCAGCAGCGCCCCCCCCCCAATACACATATTTTGTTTGTTGTGAAACGTACCTGCAAAGAGTTTGACGCTTCGGACTGACAAAAAGTCAGAGGAGTACCGGACAGCATCTTCCGGACAGAACGTATTCCGTTCTTTACACTCCAGCATGGCATACACCCTCAATGTCCACTCCTCCGGATTCTCTTCAGACAAGGTCCGGTAGAGGTTGATATCGTGCGGGAAGACACCGGCGTCATGCATACCCACCAATCCGGCTTTATGCAGCTCCTTCATTGCCGACCTCAAAAACACACCCTTTTTGGTCCTGTCAGGGCGTGGCCACAGAGGCATGATGAGATCCATGGCGTTATCGCAGAACACGCCCATCCCGGGGTCTCGTATAATCTCCCCTCCCGGAACCTCATCGGGTATATCACCCGGAGCGAAGAGGGAAAGAACGGGCTGGGATACCCACGTGCAGTGCACGTCTACCCGATCCAGCATCATATATAACCCCTTCAGACGGGGGTCGCTTTCCAGCATGTCCTACCACACCACACATTAGCAAATGCAAATGCAAATGCAAATGCAAAAAAGGGTAAGGGGTGGTGAAAGGGGGCGGGCTTACGGCGGTAGGCATCCCCCCCAACGCCATCTGATCCCACCCGATGCCTCTCACCCACTCATCCTTGCTGCCTGCGCCGGGGTGGCTGTCTACATACGCCCGTAACCGGGACAGTATTTCCTCGACGGACTGGGAGCCGAACAGGTCGACGGAGTGCAAAAACTCGCCGTACTGTAACAGATGGCCGTGGCCGTCCCAGAGACCGGGGAGGACGTATCCGGACTGAACTTCGACCTCTTCCTCACCCTCATCGTTGGTTTCCGTCTCCACGGGGGAACTGAAGACGCGGGTAAATCTGCCATCCGATACAGTGAAGCAGTTCACATTTTGATCGGAAGCTGTGGTGTCGGTTCGCACGCCCTGATAGCAAAATGATTGCTGTGTTGTAGTTGAGCCTGACTGTTCTAGGGACAAGGGAATCTGGTGTACCAGGCGAGTGAGGACGATGGCGATGCAGCCCGCTAGGAAGGACAGGCGGAGGCCCCACCATACCAACACTGCCGACGCCGCCATCCAATCTCAAAAATCCTGTCAGATGCTAGTAGGAGGTCTGCTCTGACCGGTCACAAAAAAATGTTATGACGCTTTGCTGCCAAACCACAAAAGCGAAAGCAAAAACTAAAAATCATTGTCACACTTCGCTTTGCAACAAATAATTTAGATGTCAAAAGTACGGTACCAACCGCTCGGTTTGGTAGGACGGTAATTGATAAGTGGATCCAGCGTTATGTATGTATCCATAACTTGTGACCGCCATTTTTAACTTGCCTTATCTCTTTTGCAGATCCGGGGTTCGTTGTCCTGGTGTGTGCGATAAGGTTGCATTCTAACATGGACATCCCTTGATGGGCCCTTCAGACGAGCAGTAGGTATTGAAGCTCAGGATGCTCAATCCTTTTTTCTCTCTAATTTATGAACCTTAAAACGGCTTGCACTGAAGCCATTTCATAGCTGCCATCCCACCCAAAACTCCCCCAACGCCTGAGCTTGCACCCACATATCCATAAGTCATAATGAAAGCACAAGCAGGAAAAAAAAAGACAGCTGTATGTATCAAAATTGCCGAGACTATGCCATCCTCTTGTCTGTCTCTGCCGAGGTGCCCCCTTGGTCCGGGTTGAGATAGTCGGCGTCTTCAGCAGCCTCGTACTCGGCGATGAGATCCGTAACGACCTCCCTCGCCTCGTCGAACTCGTTCAGATTATCTGCAAAGGGGGCAGTCTTCTTGTAGCCCTCCATGAAGGCATTTCGCTTGCGCATACCGTCGTATTGTCTCACGATTCGTTTGAAGAGCTGTGCACAAGTTAGATACGATCCTGTAGCTGTAAATACCCGAGAAACTTACAGTAGCAATACTGGTGTGATTAGCCAGCATCAGCCCACTAACGCGATGCGCCATGGGGATGTATGGACTCCGCTTTGTGAGGGCAACCTGAATGCTCGCTGGACCCCAGGGGATGAACGTCGCTAACCGCCGCTCGCGAATGCGCAGCAAACTCTTGTGCACGTCTGTAGGATCCACCTCACCCTGAATGACGTTCAGAATCGAAATATAACAGCTCTTTTTCCCGGGTACCGTGGACACCATGCGGTTCTTGGGCTGCAGCAGCCGGCGCATCACATCAAGGACTGTCGTTTTGCGCACCGTCTTTGCCGATTCCACCTGATCTCCGGTAAAGGGCGTGTACGAGGTCATGAGGAAGTGGCATCTTGGCGTGGGGATCAGCGACGCGAGGATGCTGACCAGGTCGTTGTGCATGTACCCTGGATACCGAAGAGTGGTGGTGCTGGCCGACATGACGGTCGACACGAGCTGGTTGGTCTGCTGGAAGGACGGCTCCTGCACGTGCAGCCTGTCGGCAGCGATATGCGACAGCGCTCCATTATCCAGGACCACCACGGAATCGGCATTTTGTGTGAGCCTCCGCATGGCCAGCAGACTGTTGTAGGGGTGCACGACGACATCCCCTGAGTTTGTGGTATCGGGAAAGACAGAGTATGTCTGGATGATCTTCTTGGGAAACCGGTCGTTTAGCCTCTCGAGCAGGAACGACCCCAGACCTGAGCCCGTCCCTCCGGCGATTGAGTGGAGCATCATGAACCCTTCCAGAGAATCACTGCCGTCTGCTTCTCGATCAATCATCTCCATGATCTCCTCGTGCACCTGCTCGCCCGTCTGATAGCCATCGCCCCAGTTGTTGCCTGCCCCCACGCCATTCTTGCCCACGTAGAAATTCTCGGGATTGTATATGTTTCTGTAGGGGCCCGTCTGGATGCTGTTTATCACGCGCGGCTCGAGGTCGATTAGAATGGCTCGAGGGATGTACCGCGTGTCGTCGCTCTGGTAGTAAAACACGTCCTTCCGGTCACCGCCCTCGGTCGCAAAGTCTTCCAGGTTCCCATCTTGGCTGATCCCGTGCTCCTGGCACAGTTGCTGCCAAAACTGACTCCCAACTTCGCAACGTTAGTACCAATCCGTATTCGCCTGCCAGAGTTGCGGATAAATAATCGGAGTGCATGTCAAGATAGTGCTCGAGACGGCGCGAGGTTACTTACTGCTGTTGCCGCATTGGCCAGCTTGGATCGTGATTATTTCCCTGCTTCGGGTCAGCACATGCACATCTGTCAATCTGAGGAAGAGTTTTCTTTCTATAAGTACCTGGGCATTGTGGCGGCATTTGTGTCAGCGACACAGCGTTAAACTTCTGGCAGATGCGGAAGCATGGACGCGTCTTTCGGAGCTTGGGCCGAGACGCGATTTACATGCCCCGCTCTAATAAACATTTAACTTTTGGAGGGGCATATCCTTCCAATTAAAGCTATGGCCAGCGAAGCACAACAACGTCCTTGAACTTTCAAAAGGTCTTTTCCTTGTTCTCTCACATGTGTCAGGTAACCGACTACTGCCATTCAAAATTTCCTGCCTCTTGTAGGCTTTAGTCACTTGATCGGTTTTCCAATTCTCGCCCGCCTTTCACTGCCGTCCGCAGCTAATATCGCGAGCCACGTGAGCCTCGACCTTTGTCACTGAAGCACACCGTTACATCTGAACAAGTTGGGAACTACAATGCAGGCTGGTGAGATTGATGCAATAGTGTCGCGAGACTAATGTTAAGAGGACAACATGGGAATACATTGTGCTAGTACGCTTCATTCTCGCGTGTTCTGATTGTGCTTGTGGAATTTGTCCTAAGAGAGATTCTGTTCTCTTACTCTGCTCACCATCTCCCCTACCCTCCCCTTTTGCGAGATATCACTAAGAATCAAAGCATATCGAGAGTCAAAGTTATTTAGAAGAATAATCGCACCGCCCCTGGAGATCACGATTCAACAGACTCGAAGCGATCCAGCCAGCTCACGATTTTTGTCTCGGTGCTGGCTCTAAAGGCCGCAGCATTTTCCTCTGACATGCCCATACGCTGCAGCATGGCCTCGCTTGCAAGTTGAAAAGGACACAGCAAGTTTCCGAACTCTTTAAGTGCCTTGAGGCGGTCCACCCCAGCAACCGAACTGGGCCGTATAGCCCCTCTCTTCACGAGGGCGCTGTTCCACGCCCTTGCGATCTCCCACTTCCTCAGCTCCGCATCCGAAAGACCAGCAGGCTGTACGCCGAACTCACCGGACAGCACCATGGGCTGGATCAGCTCGCCGACCCGCTCATGAATGCCGCCCACAACGTCCCAGAGTCCAGACAAGAATTCCTCACAACGGTGTGTCACCGCCGCCCAGTCAAAGTCCAGCAGGCCTGTGACGCGCTTGGTCGTGCTGTCATATAACACATTATTCATCGCTGTTGTCATGTTAGCTTCGCCCTGTCATCATCTATTATTCCTCGGATAGGGGTGTGTAGTGTGTACTTAGATCTCCATGTACTAGCCCTCTTTGCCTCGTGTCCACCACCCCTTGCAGCATCTTCTGTACACCGCGGCCACTCCCGAGAAACTTGTCGATGCGCTCTCGCAGCCCTGAGAGCCCTCCTTGAACTTCTCTCCAACCTCGAATACGCGGACTCTTGTCGGCCTCGGCCAACTGTGATTGCAACTTTTCAAGCCAAATCTCCTCGTAGGTCTCCCATGGCCCGCCAGGTAAGATCGGCATCTGTCCGCTGACGATATTCCCACTGTTGTCTATAGTCAGAGCGCCAAATTTGGTCACCGTGTCAGGGAGTTCGACTCTCTGCACCGCCGTCAGCAGATCAGCAATCTGCTCAAGGACGTCTTGAGCTTCTTCCAAGGGAAGCGACTCGAATTGGGCATCCAAATCAGAACCCAGCTTGTACTCGCTCATCGTCCAACCAAAGCCTGTCTCGTCCGAAATCTCGGGATACCTGCAGGGAGACCAGGCATACACGGCAGGTACAGGCACTACCGGGGACAGACCGGCAAGTGCCGCTTGGCGGACTAGGAACTGGGCGGCGACCATATTCTCCACGCGGTTGGTGTTGTTCAGCCCTTCGGCTAGGGGATTGCTCAGGTGGATGACTAGCGTCGTCACACCTGCTGGAGGAGGCGGCGGCGCGGAGGTGCATGGCTGTTGTGGCTCGGGGAAATTGGCCGCTGAAACACCAGGAGCCGCCAGATCTACCTTGAATATGAAGTTGTTGAACTCGAACGGCGAGTTCTCCACGTACGCGAGCGGCGTCACTTGTGTTGACTACAGACAGACAATTGTGAAACGAATTCCCAATTGGCGCCACAAAATTCGCTTGCGTAAGAGGCTCTGGGAGAGACTTACCTTCAATCCGTATTTTTGCAATATCGTTTGGACAACGTCCAGCCGGCGCTGAAACCTCAGGCTGTCCTCGTTGGTTGACGACATGGTTGGTGGAAGCGAATATACGGTAAGGTACTTTGAGAGTGTTGCAACTCCAAATACCGGGTAATGAATGATACGGGAGAGGGCGCATGCAGTGTGTTGTTGGTTTTCATCCCCCCGCCCGCCAACGACCAACGACCAACGTGCATTTTTAGGTAGAAATGGAATTCCCTTTTCAATTTCAACCCAGTTGCCCCGCATCGATGATCAGTCAATGCATACATACCTGGGAGTACTAGTCCGTATTGACAAATAAAATATGCAGCCTTATGGCTGTAGAAAAAAGCTCGACTGCAAAACATCGAGGCTGCCTTCTAAGATCTTAAAAAGCAGCCTAACTGAGAGTCTGAGGCACACTGCTTCAGAAAATAGGCCATATCCAAGCTCAGAAAGGCGGCTATCTTTAGCTACCTACATATGATGCATTGATAACAACATATCTTGGAAAGTAGGTGTCAGCGCACGCACTGCGTGCGTTGGTTAGGTGTTCTACAGTTCGGCTTTTTTGTTCTCCCACTTGAGTGTCTTAGACGGCGAGCTGCATCTGCATCTGGTACACTTCTTCATCTTGCAGAGTTTCCACCAGTCAATTAGATGCAGTTAGAGACTCGGATTACACCTGGTCCTGCACTGAAGACAAGACCGGGTCGGCAATGAGGAAATAAGATACGACGTAATTTTCAAAACACCAGCATACGCGCGGGAAAATGGGACGAAGTAATCGGAGACGGCTCTAGAATTCTATCCGACTACGTACGTATGCAGGTACAGTCCTTAGTGCTGACGGGCGTGTTTCTTTCAACCAATGAGACTAGAAGTCTACGCCGGATAGGGTATCCTACTTTTTATACATCATGCGAATTGTTTGCTATACCAAGAGAGCTCTTTTCCGATGTATCCGGCAGGGTGAATGCTGTTATATTCCTGCGGTGATAGATTCTCGTGCTAAACCTAAATGCCGATTCTAGTAGGTGTCGGGATTGAAGTACCGGAAATTACCCTAAAGCCGATGACGCTGAAGGCGAGCTATAAACATTGCGGAGATACCGGCTTTATAATCAGTGCGTATCTCGGTAACAAGGCTCGTCAATTGCGCCGACACAGAGTTTAAAAGAACTGTTGTTCTTGAGTCGGTATCATAAAGTTTTCAGTCTCATTAAAATAACCATCACAACCTTAATCATCAGAACTAGACAGAAAACAACAAACACAACACAAAAATGCCCCAGCTCGTCGGCAAAGAAGTAGGCCAGATCGGCTTCGGCCTGATGGGCTTGACATGGCGCCACAAGCCGTGCTCGCAGGAGCAGGCTTTTGAGACTATGCGCGCCGCGCTCAAGAACGGAAGTACGTTTCTCTCTCTCGCAGGACTTCTTACCATCCATTAATTACCATAGGCTAACCTTTGCCAGACAATTTTTGGAATGGCGGCGAGTTCTACGGACCTCCCTCGTACAACAGCCTGGTGCTCCTGGAGCGGTACTTTGAAAAGTATCCCGAGAATGCCGACAAGGTCGTGCTCAGCATCAAGGGGGGCGTGAACCTTAAGACCTTCAAGCCGGACGGCACACCAGAGGGGACGCGGCGGAGCATCGACGACTGCATGGCGCAGCTCAAGGGGCGCAAGAGGATCGATCTCTTCGAATTCGCCCGCCGCGACCAGACGGTGGCCATGGAGACCACCTTTGGTACCATGGACAAGGAGTACATCGAGACGGGCAAGATTGGCGGCGTCTCGCTCTCTGAGGTACGTGCCGAAACCATCCATGAAGCGGTAAAGCACACCAAAGTCCACGCGGTGGAGGTTGAGCTCTCGCTGTTCTCGACAGAGGTCTTGGAGAACGGGGTCGCTGCGGCCTGCGCGCAGTACGGCATCCCGCTTGTCGCGTACTCGCCGATCGGCAGGGGCATGTTGACGGGCCAGATCAAGAAGATGGAGGACCTGCCCGAGGAGATCAAGGCGTTCCCCCGGTTCCAGCCGGGCAACTTTGAGATCAACCTGCAGCTGGTGCACCAGGTCGAGGAGATGGCCAAGAAGAAGGGCTGCACGCCGGCGCAGCTGGCCATTAACTGGACGATTGCCCTCTCTAAACGTCCGGGGATGCCGACCATCATCCCTATCCCAGGTGCCACGACGGCCGAGCGGGTGGAGGAGAACAGCAAGCTGATCGATATCACGGATGAAGAAATGGCCGAGATCGATGCCACGCTGGCCAAGTTCACCACGGCTGGCGACCGGTATCCTGACTATGTTCCCGTTAACACATGAGCAGTCTTGTCTACGGTGCGGACGGACAGTTAGGGCTGTGGAAATGATATAAGGGGCTTAATTAAGTTCGGGAAGAGCGTGGAGGGTGGTGTGTTAAGAACACTTGCAAATACCTAGCTAGACTCCCCTCAACCAGTCTGACGCAGGAGTATTCTTAGGCAAAGAGGAAAACCTTTTTTTCTTTGAGCAGCGTGTTCAGCATATTGAGCGAGAAAAAGATCTTTGACTAAGGCAGGGGACATTCTACTGTCAATTGCCAGTACATACTTCACAGAGTCTCAATAGGTAAGGAATGGTGCTATTGCGGTAATGACAGAGTACGTAGGTATCTAAGTAAAATGTGTGTCCCGGCCGGAACCAAAGAGTGTCGAAAACATGGCAGCTTCAGCCTCTCCTACTCCTCCTCCCTCAACATCCTCTGAATGAAACTGAAATGTCAACATCCTGACAACAATCACCAACGGTGTGTGGATCCCTTAGTTGTTGCAAGGCTGGTAGCGGTAGCAGCCACAGGCGCCCTCCTCACAGGATATCATGCAAAAGGCGGCATCGATGGGTTGGAGCAGCTGTTGCTGCAGTCGGTGACACAGCTGCATGTACAGTCCCCACTCTTGTCAATCTGATGACCAGCATTGATGCCCTGGAGCGACGGCGCGGCAAGTCCGCTGCCAATAGCAGCCATCAGGACTGTGACAGTGGTGATGAGGCGGCGCATGTTGACGTGTGTGTTGACGTGTGTTCTGAGGAGGTTGGATCTTTGAGATTGAAGTGTCTTGCTTTTCGATCTAAGCGGAGAAGGTTTGAAGGATGCTTGCTGAAAAGGTGGAGATCATCCTGAAATGTCATTTTCTTTCGTCTCAGCTTTATACATGGCTTTCCATTTTCCACGCTCGTGTCGAGACGTTTTCCTTCCCGTGAAGACTCTCAGTTGCGCTACCTACTCTTTCCCGCGAATTATGAAAGTGTCACGCTCCTTCCGTGACACTACGTCGTGCTCGTAAGACTTGAGCTGCCATCTCAGGTCGAGTCCTTCCTTAAGAAGTAAGAGTTTGCGGAGGACCCGGCGGTTGCCCGCGGGATTTACAAGAATTTGACAGGCTCCGATCATGCAAGTAGCCGATTGTCGCATGACTTACTAGCAGGTACTTTAGTCGATTTGCATCTTATCTTATTTTGGATCCAGGAATGTAAATACTAGATTCTCTGCCCGGTGGCCGACGGCCGTTATTATGACTAGAGTACGGCTCCTGGAGACTGAGACGGTGAGGGGGTTATTGGACTTGCAATCATGACCTATTTGGAAAATCTCTGCATGATCTCGCTACAGCCTTCCTTACAGACTGTCGGTCCCAATCTCTGGTGAACCGAGAACAGATGACCAACTCCAGGGTCCATCGTGTCTATCGTCAAGCTGGAATAAACCCACTACGAACGGTCGTCCTTCCAAATAGAGAACATGAAGAGGCGACCGCGTTGGATGATGTGAGTCGTCGCGTTGCACATATACTACAGGCCTCACGCGAATGGTGTGAGACAAAGACCGGACATCTGGACCATATTTATGCCCTATCAATGTCCAGTCTTTTACCACACCACCTGCTAGGATACCTCGGTCAAACTGACAGAGCCCGACACCAATATGCCTGTCGCATTTGCAACTCCTCGACGCCCATCACAAGTCTGAACCATTGAAAGGATGCGTATCATCTTACGATTGAATAAACGCAACTGTAAAGCTGGATCAGATGCATCGCACAAGCGTGGCCGTTATGATTGCCAAAGTGGTTGACTGGAGGTAATGCACCAAAGCCATCTCGAAGTGAATCACAAGTTCTATGTCCTAAGAAACCAAGCTTTTCGAGGTGACAGACCCCTGCTACTGTCACCGGAGAAAGCTTGGTTAAGCCGCATCGGATAGGGCAGCTGACCTTTTCCCATCACCAACTGCATCGAGACATCCACCGCGTGAGGGCCCGGTGAAACAAACGGCTTGAACAACCTGCGAGACTTGACGTATCGTGTTTCGCTCGACACCAGCTGCATGGAAAACATATCTTCCTTCCGCATTTGTACACCGGGGGGGGGTGGGGAGCATCTCCATATGTGACATGTGATAGCCGCTGTAGTCGGGCCATCGAATACCGTCCAGACTCGCTGCATTGACGCGTGAATCAAGAAATGTACAATCCGAGAATGCAAGACTACATGTAGCCATGTAAGACGTTACAATGAAACTTGATGCAACGTTTTAATTCACGGGACACACAGACCTGTGTTCCAGTGCGAAGTGGCTTCACCTCTCAAACTCCACCGGGACCAACATGCACATGCACACATGATGCTAATGACCCGAAGCATAGATCCTGGGAGGGGGCGACTTCCGACGATGTCCAGTCCTTTCAGCTCTACTCCGCATTCGTTCGTCCATTCACTGCCCTTATGGCTCATTGTCAGGCGACCTCTAGATGGACTTTCTATTAGGGCCTGATCGGCGAGACCGGCCATCAGCAAAAACCGTGGTAAATGCTGCCAAAAAGATACATCTGGGCACCCCACAATTAGCCAATGTACCGCATTCAATATCCACTGCGGGAA